>LOJH01014497.1:1921-17029 GCA_001685095.1 Ellobius talpinus
GAACACGATGTGGTAGTGAGGGAACATAACGTGGTAGTGATGAAACACAGCGTAGTAGTGATGGAACACAACACTGTTGTAATGCTTGCGGGTGGCTCTGGGGAAAAAGCTACTCCCTGTTCAGGAAACACAAGTGAGGAAGAACGAAGGGTCTTAGGTCTTAGGGCATGGCTCTGGCTCTGGCTGGTTGATGGTGCCAATCTTTGTCCACCTTGCAGATCTGTCTTCGAGACCTGGGACTGAAACGAATGGGGTAGACAGAGCTGAAGCTACTGTCTAAATTTATTCTGGAGAACTAGCTCCTTTTATAGCAAGTTAATTAAAAAATGGTTACAGGAAGGCAAGGAACACCTGTTCCAGAAAAATATGACATAGAAATCAGCAAAAAAGAATTATTAAAAATGCTTAACAATGTCCCATTTTTGCTCCAACAAGAATAAACATGTCCTGTGAATTGAATGCACTGTTTAAGACAGGAAGCATGAAATCACATCCAAGAACAACACAGGGAACAGAATGCACTTTTGGTAAAGCCCTCTACCTACTTCCTGCAGCCTCTCCCACAGTTCCCCAAGGCACCATGTGTCATTCTTTGGCTGCTTTCCGACAGAGGGCATATTGTATCATTTTATTAGCGTGATCCAAAAATCTCAGTTTGATGATGATATATGGAATGGTATGGAACTACTAATTTTGTGATACATTTAGTGTCAAACAGTCATCTTGGTCTCTGTTGTCTTGCCTCTAGGGTATCCAAGCTCAAACTGTAGCAAACTTCTTTCTTGCCTTTGAAGCACAGTTGTCAGTAATTCCAGTTATAAACAAGGTAATTAAAATGAGACACCAATGCCATTCATTATTTACCTTCTATATTTTAATGTTTAATTGTGAAGTATGTTTTTTTTCCTTAATATGAGGGATCTGCAGTTACTATTCACTTAGATTATCAGTTTGATTTACTTCTGAATTTCTTGTGATAGAATTGCAGGTCAAATATTTCTTTCAGAGAGTTGAAAAGGTTCGTTTGAATTGTATGTGTTTCTGTAGGAAAGGGGAGCAAGGCAGACCAAGCAAAGGTGCCAGCCCCACTGCCATGGAGAGGGGCTTAGAACTAAGAATCGGTGCTGTCCATGAAACAGGTCAATGCTTACTTCATCCATATAAGTCCATCCAGTACTATTGAGTTAGGAGTCCTAATTTAAAAATTCAGACTGCATTAAGTTACATTTCTTGATTTTGGTGCTAAATGTAAAATAAGACTACCCATAGGTAAATAATTCTTTTGAAAAAATCATGGAGAGATCAATTAGGTTAACTCATAGAAAGTGTTATTGATCTCCAAATATTATTACTGTCAACTAATTTTATTTTTACTATGCTCACTCAGTAATTTTGTTTACAGATAGATCTAAAGAATGCTGATCCTGAAAGGGTTGAAAAACAGATTGAAAAAGTGTTTGATATCCCTAGTGATGAATGCATTAAGGTAAATGCCTTTTAAAAAAGATGATTGTCTTAGCTTTTTTTATTGCTGTGATGAAACACCATCACCTAAACACCTTGGGGAGGAAAGGGTTTGTTTGGCTTATACTTCCACATTGTAGGCTGTCATTGAAGGAAAGAAATCAGGGCAGAAACATGGAGGTAGGAGTTGGTACAGAGGCCATGGAGGGGTGCTGTTTACTAGTTTCCTCCGCTGGTTCACTCAGCCTGCTTTCTTATAGAACCCAGGGCCAGTAGTCCAGGAATGGCACCACCCACAGTGGGCTGAGTCCTCACACATAGTTACTAATTGAGAAAATGCCCTAATGCTTGCCTACAGCCTGATCTTATGGAGGCATTTTCTCAGATGAGGTTTCTATCTCTCAAATGACTCTAGTTTATGTCAGGTTGACCTAAAACTAGCTAGCACAACTATTGAAAGTTCCCTTTATATTGTTAGAATATATAGATTGTTGCTATATAACTTTTAAATGAACTAAGGCTTAAAGATTTTACCACTTTCCTTATATCGTAAACTTAGCCTGTATGTCAGAACTAAAAAGCCTTTTGAAACTCATTGTAGCATTATGTGTATGTGTGTGCCAGCTCCAGACTCTGCACAGTGGTACAGGTACCCAAGGAGTCTAGAAGTGGGACTTGGATCTCCTGTAACTCCAACTACAGGTGTGAGTCCCTGCTGTGGGTGCTGGGAAGTAACCCTAGGGTCCTCTATGAGGCAGCAAGGATTCTCAAAATCTTAGTCACCTCTTCTGCCCTTAGCATTACTTCTTGTAAGTTATTTTGTTTTTGAAGAGCAGGTATTTTGGGACTTGATAGATATTGGTTAAAGTGATACATTTCATTAAAAGGCATAATTTTTGCTCATCAAAATTTTTGTTTTAATTCTCATTCCATTACTTTCTGGACACACCAAGAATGTTCTTTTACTTTAATCCTGAAATCATAGGGTCACTAGCACCAGATAATGGGAAGATGTCCTTATCCTTTTCTTTTTTCTATGTTCAAACAAATGAATAAGAGAATTTTTCCTCCTGATCGTAAATGACAAGACCCCAGGTAGGATGAGTGTAGCCTTAAATCACAGTGCTTTTGTTTTTACGTGGTTTCAGGTTTCTGCAAAACTTGGGACAAACGTTGAAAGTGTTCTGCAGGCAGTCATTGAAAGAATACCTCCGTAAGCAGTTTTTATACTCATATTCACTACTTTAAATTTGGAGTTTAGTAATTATAGACCTTTATAATTTAATAGTTTAGATTAATAGGCCATCAACTTGATCTGTCATTTTAAGCTAGTGGATGTGGCAAGTGATCTTGCAGTAGGGTAGAATAACCTTTTGCTTTTAGTAAAATGTAAAAAGGCAAGTTCAATTTCAATATAGTAAAGCGGAAAAGAAAGCAAGGATAATGGCAGTCTTCTCTGATAATCGTAGCATAGGGAAATAAGTTCATTGGTAATTGGTCTTTGCTGTATAGTGAGCATACATCTTATGTTTTCAAATATATATTTTTGAATATATTTCAAAAAGTAATATTTCAAATGTTGTATATTATTTTGAAATAATTTCAAAATTTAAAACTGATGGTTGAGATTTATCTAACATATTTTATAGAAGGGCCTTTTTGCTTTGGTTCTTTAGTAATTTTTTTTGAAAAATTAAATAGCATGCTTCCTCAATTGAAAATAAGGTTTTTTGGTATTTTCTCTATATACTTTTATAATAGTCCAAAAGTACGTCGTGAAAGCCCACTGAGAGCATTGGTGTTTGATTCCACCTTTGACCAGTATAGAGGTGTGATAGCCAACATAGCACTGTTTGATGGCGTGGTTTCCAAAGGAGATAAGATTGTATCTGCACACACCAAGAAGACATATGAAGTTAATGAAGTAGGCGTTTTGAATCCAAATGAGCAGCCCACTCAAAAATTGTAAGTAATGTGTTTTAGCATGTACAATAAGTTTATGTATGTGTTTTTCCCAGTGTGCTCAGAATGGTCATAATGTAGAATTAAAGTGGATGATAGGTAGAATGCGACTCTACGTCCAGACACTGGGTCAAAAGGATCTCATGTGTTTGTAGTGGGCAGTTTTAGGGCTATAAACATAATTCGGTTTTATTAATTAGTAGAAATAACTTAGTGACCTAGTACAGACTTGGTTCTCATGTTAATGTATTTGATGGTACAATTAAGTATTAGGGGGCTTCCATTCATTCAATGGATTTATTTTTCCTTTTACATTTAATCTCATCGCAACTAAATTTTGCAATATAAGTGCTACAGAAACTGAACACTCCTGTCTTCACTGGAATGCAGGGCTAAACCTAGATTAAATAGAATTTATAAAGGAGTAGGATTAAGAAATTAATATGAATATAAGTGCTACAGAAACTGAGCACTCCTGTCTTCACTGGAATGCAGGACTAAACCTAGATTAAATAGAATTTATAGAGTAGGATTAAGAAATTAATATGAACTAGAAAATCAGATCCGAGTCAGCTGTGAAACAGCTGCTGAGTGGCTCCTCCGTAATGAGAAGACATGACATCAACCTCATAGTTTTGCTTCTCAGGTCGTCTCTGAAAAGTAAAGTGTCAAATAGAATATTTGAGTACGGGGATCAGAGTCCACAGTTTCATGTTGTGTCTAAAAAGCCTCATGTGAAATATGACATGTTTCGAATCAGTCCATTTTAATTTTAGTGAAGTATTTCTGAAGTGTTTCATGTATTGTATATGTGTAATGTGTATGTATACATGTAATGTATGTATTGAATAGTACCACCTCTTCATTCATTACTGCTCCTCTGCTGCAACCTATATGTAAATGAGTCTGCTACTATGTATGGTTTTTGGTTTTTATTTTTTATTTTTTTACTTAATTTGTACCATTTTAATTGTGTGCTATATCATAAAATGAAAGAGAAAGTTAATTAGCTTTAATCCGATGAACTGGGAAACAAGTTATCTTCTTTGATCCAAATTGTATAGTACATAACTTTTTTTTATTAAAAATTTCCACCTCCTCCCTTCCTCCCATTTCCCTCCCCCTCCCCCCTCCCTCTCCAGTCCGAAGAGCAGTCAGGGTTCCTTGCCCTCTCCAGCCCTGGTTTTTGGTTTTTAAATCTAAAACTGAATTCATGGAATCTGCTTTTTTCATGTGAAAATCAGATATGTAATAGACTGTTGTTACATGTTTATTTTTTCCTGTTTGGTTAAGAATTTATCTTTTTCCCCCTTGTTAATGAACCTTTATCACATAGTAATAGACATGACAGTCTCCTAAATTTTTCTACAGTAATATTAGCTTCATAATAGATGTTAGAAGCTGGTGTTTAATTTGTGAAAGGTGAACAGAATCACAAAGACAACGTGAGTAGAGAATTAGGGCAATGGATAAGACACTTTATTTTTATAATGAGCTTCAGCGGTTGAATTTGGTATGTGCCACTTGCTTGTTTGGAAGGGATATTACAGACTTTTAGGAAGGCAGAACTGTGAGTATACAATTTCAACAGAAAAGCAGTAAATATTTGCATATGCTAATTTTATTTAGATATGCAGGACAGGTGGGCTTTCTGATTGCTGGGATGAAAGATGTCACTGAAGCTCAAATAGGAGATACATTATATTTACATAATCATCCAGTGGAGCCCCTGCCTGGGTTTAAATCAGCGAAACCAATGGTATTTGCAGGTGAGGAGTTCACAAATTCAACATCAAAAGACCAAAATTTTTTTTAATTAAAAGTATATCTGTGGTGAAAGAAAATGGACTAGAGGATAATAAACATTCTTATAGATCTGTTTGTAGTGTGTGTGTGTATGTATACACATATACATACAAACATATATGATGATATTTGCCTGTGTGTTTGTATGCAGTATTTCTATGTATCACTTTACAACTTCATGTATATGGTAACATTTTATATGAGAGCTCATTTAGGATTTCTTAAGAAATAATATCTAGGAGATCTTAATAACATGAATTTTCTTATTTCTCTGAAAAGTTAGTTGATTACACTTGGATTTTTTTCTAATTAGTGTATTTTAATTACAATTCTCAGTAGAATTAATCCCACCTCTTAGTCGAGTTCTTTGTAGTTAAATTGTGCTCTCGTGGATGCAGTAGACAACAGTATAGCCTCAAGGACCTGTAACATCAGAACATGGTTTACTGTGAGTCTTGCAGACATTTAGATAATGAAGACCTAATGGAGAATCATCTGGTTTTTCTAACTGGGTCTTTATCCCTTGGTTTCTCATAGTCCCCTCTCACAGATCAAGAGCTTTATTACTGCTGCACTTAAGCAGAGTCAGTCGTTTGGACTGCAGAGAATTTGTAAGCTGTAGACTTCATGAGCAGGAGGTGAAGAGAATCTGAGGAATCAGTAGTAGCTCTCATAGTTTCAGCAGTAAGTTTCTAAAAATAAATTTATATTTAGTTTTAGTAACTGATCTGGAAGTGAAGTCCAGTGTCATTTCTGGGCCTATTTCTAACCTACTAATAGTTTTCATCACAGTAGTGGACCATGTTATGCTTTTAATTTTTGGAGTAAACATAATTTACCTAATTATGTATAGGCTTAATTCCCTTCGTTGTTTAGTTTTTTCTTCTTTTTGTACTTCTCCAAAAGCATAAAACCACTGTGTCAACACAATTGTATATTCATTAAAGCTAATGGATTCCAAGATACCTAGCAACCAATTTAATAAAGAAAAGTAAAATAAATGCCAAATGGTTAATTTTGAACTTGACAGTGCTTCATATTACGTTTGTGTCTCCAGGCGTGTACCCCATTGACCAATCTGAATATAATAACCTGAAGAGTGCTATAGAGAAACTGACTTTAAATGACTCCAGTGTGACAGTGCATCGGGATAGTAGTCTGGCCCTGGGTGCTGGCTGGAGGTAAGAGAGAATTATATCATAGAGTCACTTTTTTTCCCATAGGGAAATAAGTTCTAATTGGGTAGGTTGTTTCTTAACATCTCTGAAGATCAGTTTAAATTTTTTGTATTCTTTGTGTATATCTGTACACATCTATACATGGTGTGCACACTAGGTGTTCATGCTCACGGGTCCAAGATCAACCTGACTCCACACCTTGTTCTTTGAGACGAAATCTATCACTGACCTGGGATATCACCCTGGTACCTTGCTGTCTCCTTCCAGCACTGGGGTCACAGGTTCATTCTGCAATTCCGCCTTTCTCGTGTGTGCTGGGCATCCAAATTTGGGTACTTATGTTTGCTCAATGAGCACAGTACCCACTCAGCCATCTTACCAGGCCTAAAGATCAGTTTCTATGAGTAAAATATCTAAAAATCTTCATGTCTGCTCATTTCTCTAGTGGGTTCATGTTTTGTGGATATTTTTATACTAACTTAAAATAGAATATTTGAGTCTTATTTTATAAAATTATACAAGAGATGCAAATTGCTGGAATGAGTCTCGTTTTCCACCCTTTCTTACAAAGTAGCACCGTGTTCATGACAAAAACAGAGCCCAATGGGAGCTGGACGTTTGGAAGGATTTTGGTGTGTCCCCCCCCTTTCTCCATCCAGGTTGGGATTTCTTGGACTTTTGCACATGGAAGTTTTCAACCAGCGACTAGAGCAAGAATATAATGCTTCTGTTATTCTGACGACTCCCACTGTTCCATACAAAGCTGTTCTTTCATCTGCAAAATTGATAAAGGTACCATAATATTTACTTCTATTTTATATTATCCAGAAAGGAAAAACTTAATAAAAAATATGTGTATATACTAAATACAAGAGAAAATTTTTGGTTATAGGTGAATCCCTATTAAAAGTAATTTACAATTGGTTAGTAGCAATATAAATTTTATTACCTTTTAAAAACTAATTCATATATCATTTTTCTTAGATTGATCTCTTCACTATCAAAATTAGTCTGGTGCTGACAGTAAAAAGAATTAGGAAGGAGAGGACCATTGTAAATTCTGCTCATAATATGAAAGATACTTTTGGTCATAAATAACCTATGGTATAAAAAAATAAAACCTTCATTCTTGTGGAAAATTTTTAAGTTTTAAGTTAGTGATAAAACCAGTACTATATTCCATGTAAGTGGTTATTTACTTATTTAAACCACTGCTACCTGAGCACAAATAAACCGATTTTATACACTAATTAGAATAACTTAAACAGTCAAGTTATAAATGTAACATTTTGTCATACTTTTTCTAGATTGCTCATGTGGTGTGTTTTGTAAATGTTAATAACCAAAATACTTTAATGTATACTTTTAGTATAGACATCACTAAGAATGTTAAAAGCTGGTAATTGGACGATCTTTTTATTTCCTAAGAGAAAGGCTATATTATGTAATAGTCTAATCTTTAGGTGTTTTTTGTTGATGTTATTGCTGCTGCTTTGTTAATTGCAGTAAGTTCAATAACTGTCTTCTAAAATATACTATATGATAAAAGCAACCTTTAAGAAACATAATTATATTAGTGTTTGTTTTTAAATAACTTTCATTTTTCTCATTTTTAGGAATATAAAGAAAAAGAAATCACAATTATTAACCCTGCACAATTCCCTGACAAGTCAAAAGTAGCAGAATATTTGGAGCCAGTTGTTCTGGGCACTGTTGTCACACCAACCAAATACACTGGAAAAATAATGGCTCTTTGCCAGGTAGAAACACAAAGGGTGATGGTTTCAGTCCCTGGAGCAGTGCTTACCTAAGCTTATATTTTATAGGATTTAGGATTCTGTTTGCTAAGGAATTAGCCTCAATAATTAAATAATTAGTTCTTGTTTTTGGACCCTGTATCCAGAGCCAGTACTAATACACCATCTTGATTTTACACACTAGCTTTAAGTCTGGTTGTCTGTCAGTATTAGCCTAATATTTTAGTGAAAGGAATGCAAAAGAACTGCATACTTATCCCAAGGGGACTTCAGTGTGATTTAGCCTATCTGTGCACTCGAAAGTGAATATAGTATGATTTTGAATGTAAAACTGCTGTGACAGAGATTTAAAGCTTTGGTTTAAAAGTAATGTTGTTCTTACATTTAGAAACTCCTGCTTGTAAAATTTTGGTAGACCATTAAATATTACTTCATTCTGTTTACTTTTGTTTATAGAAATCATAATTTGGAAATTAAAAACTTATCTTTTCTCATCAGTATTTGGATTATCATTGATCTTTTTTTCTTTCTTTAGGCACGAAGAGCAATTCAGAAAAATATGATTTTTATTGATGAAAATAGAGTTATGCTTAAATATCTCTTCCCTTTGAATGAAATTGTGGTAGATTTTTATGACTCTTTGAAGTCTCTGTCTTCTGGGTATGCAAGGTGAGAAAATAATGGTAGTCACAAATGTCTCAATGGAGCTTTTGAATATGCTGATAGTAAGAATTTGCTCTTAGCAATTTTAGCTCTGGAAGTTGAGAATCATAAGGTTAGAAAGTTTGAAACGTTATAGATATTATAGAGTATTTGAAATCTACTTATAGGAGGGAAAGATTCTTTTTGATTCATCAGACTTAATCTCTGAAAAAAGTATGCAACCTCTTAAGAGTTTTAAATCCCTTGTGTCTTAAAATTAATTAAAACATTAATTTCAAAGAACATCTGTGACCGAGTAACACTTAAAATATATGTGTATGTTCTTTTGTCCCTGGAGCATCTACTTGCCTTTGAAAAATGGATGTAAATATGGAGTATGAAAACTGCTAAATGTGCACTGCATTTACCAACGCTGAGGTCAAGAACTAGGTCTTCCCAGGCAGACGTTGCCTATCTAATAAAAATCTATGTATTTTAAGGGAGTACTTGAAACCCAGCCAAATAAAAGTACAAGAGTTAAGTGTTAAATAAGCATGAAACTTTTTACATTGCCTCTGGCAGTCTGTTTTGTTGCAGTGGCTTTATGAATTAAACTTTGTGGCTAGCTAGCACTCTTAGCTTTGACCATATTGATGAAAATAGTAGCTAACATGAGCACTGGTTTGTGATTGGCCAAGCTTTGTTGTAACTACTTGGTATGTACTAGGTCCACGTGTACGGTTACATGTATTAGCTCATTCAGGCCTGATGTGTAGGAAATCCAAGTGTCCCTTCTTATTGGCAGTTCATTAGTGCATTATCTAAACATGTTTGTTTAATTTTTGTTTCTGTTTCCATTACCAGTGTTGTCATTAGTAACAGAAGACTAATAATGAACCATTAAAATAGTGTTAGCCAAATTTCACCAGCTGTTAGCAACAATAGAAGGGGCTGACATTTGTTTTTGGTGGTTGGTTTTTCCTAGTTTACCTTAACCAGTTCCTTTTCCTTCTAGTGATTTATAGTTCCTATACTTGGACCTTAATTTCATAAATAAAGGTTGATACATTTGGTTCTTTGCTATGGATATACACATTCATTAAATGAAACTTTGTGTGGTAATAATTTAATCAGGTTTGCTTCAGGTGAGGACAGCTAATGAATATGTAGGAAAAAGGAATTTGTTGTGTTTATAAGATTTAATTTATAGGATCATGTTTACCATTGTTCTCTTTGTTCTCATTAGTTTTGATTATGAAGATGCAGGTTATCAGACTGCAGAACTTATAAAAATGGATATTCTCCTGAATGGGAATATCGTGGAAGAGCTAGTGACTGTGGTGCATAGGTAAGCAGACTAGAAAAGATCACCACCTGAGCATGCTCACTTTGGGTGTTTTTGTGTGGTTGATGGCTCTTCATTCTTACTAGAGCAGATACAGTTTTTAAAACTTTGAAAGATAATTAAAATAGATTTTAATCTACTAATTTTTCTTCAGTTTTTTACATTGCCTTGTCCCTACTACTAAATATAGAATATAGAATTATCATAGCCAAAGTAGTATTACCATGTAGTTTTCCCTTACTGTGTTAATGTACAAGAAAATGTTTTTAAGCTTTATAGTGATGGTTTTAGGATTGAGAACAAAAAGATCTTCATATTTCTAAAAATCATTCATGATAATGAAGTCACGTACACATGTTCACAAACTAGCAGACTATTAGAAATTATGCCATATCAATGCAATTTTTTGTTTTTATCTTTTTAATTAATTTATCTTTCATCAATGCAATTATAAGTCAGTATAGATTAATACCTAGTTATAGAAAAATGCCTACTAAGTAAAGTGTTGAGTTCTATTTGAATCTCTTAAAACTTACTTTACTTTTATTACAGTTAATTACTGCACATGGACTATAAAGATAATTTAAATATTTATATTTAGAAAAAAAGAAAAAAATATTTATATTTAGTATAGCTATCTTTTTTCTGTCTCAGAGAGAAAGCATACACTGTTGGCAAAACCATATGTGAACGTCTGAAGGATTCTCTTCCCAGACAGCTGTTTGAGATAGCAGTCCAAGCTGCTATTGGAAGCAAAGTAATTGCAAGAGAAACGTACGTTGAAGTGCATTGTTGTTTGAAGCTGGCTTTAGAACTACGCCCAGAAAACAGTGAAAGTTTTAATCTTGGCCTACACTTTATTCTTATAGATCATGAGATGATAGAATATTCCGACTCTTCCACTGATGTTCGATTACTTTGTGTACTTACATTGAGTTTTGCTACTTACAATTAATATAATTTATGAAGGTTTATTAAAGAATTTATGCTTTTTCCATTGAATTTCTGGGTTAAGGGATTTCTGTAAGGTTTCATTCAATGGCTTATAATTTGTTCAGGTAGATTGTAAGTGAAAGGAACAGAACTAAGGAAATAATAAAATATTTTCTCTGAAGCACTGAATTGGGAAAGATTATAAATAACATGCTGGGTTTTGTCTTCTAGACCAGGTCCCTTAGTGGTTTATGGTACATATGGAAATAAGTTACTTTCTGTAGGAAGCTGGCTATGTGGATGATGGCAGACTCCTGGGGCAGCACTTCTCTTACTCACCCTGAGGGCTCTAAAGACCCTGGAAATTAGAAACACTCTTCAGTTAATACAAAGTGGGAATTGCTACCTAATTCTTGCTTAATGTAAACCTAATATGACAGTACTCGTGAACTAGAACCACCATTTTTGATACAGATTTTATAAAATGTATGCCCATTATGGGAATAATTTCATTTTAAACACTATTTTATTTTAGTTATTCAGTATCTTAGAAAATCCAGAAATTAGGCAGAGTTCCAGGGAATATCCTAGAAAATAGAGCACTTATCACGTGGTCATTTTCACATAAACTATTGAAAATACATTTTCAAAAAAATAGATACTTTCTTTAAAATTAGTGTTGATCTGGAAGTGTCATAGTAATACAGTTATATAGTTGTTGATTAGATACATTAACAGTAGCTTGTCTTGAGAATGGCTGGATAAAAATAGATTTATTAATAAATCCTTTACTCATCAATGTCCATTGGCAGTCAGGCCAGCAATGTGATGGTTTAACTTTTTAAAAGGTACTCTTTAGAATATTTCTAGGCTGAGCTGGGAATAATGTAATTCTCTTCATTGAAATCACTGATGCTTGTATTTCTACTTGTGCATACCACAAACCTGCACCTTTCCTACCATAGGATATGCTGATGTTAAAGTGGACTTTTTGCATCTTAAAATCAGTATATGAAAAGAAATACAAGAACATTTGAGCTAATTAATTACATAAATCAACTTTGTCTAAAGAACACTATCATTAAACACTATCTTATTTTAAAAGGAGATTTGTGAATAGAAATCACATACATTTGAACTGTGTAATAAATTTTCAACCTAAACAGAATTTTTCTTTTACAGTGTGAAAGCATATAGAAAAAATGTTTTGGCCAAATGTGTATGTATATATATATTTTTTTACTTTCCTATATTTAATGGGTTTAAAGTCAGTGGGGTTATAAATTTGTTTCTATTTTAGTTTTTATGTACCATTTATTTTAAAAGAGTAAATTTCTACTTAACCATATTAACATCATTTTAAAGACATTTAAAAATAAATGCCTCATTTTCTCTTTTATGTAATACCATATAAAGGAGAATTTTATGTTACTACCATAATGTTATACATATTAAAGATTTATAGTGACTCTCACACTTCACAATTGAAATTTACCTTGCTACATTAATTTTTGATTTTATTTTTTTTCATTTTTTTTTTAGTAAAAAATTTCCATTGTTGCTAAACAAAATACTTCTTTTTCTAAGTGCCTGGTAAAGTTTCTGGTACAGGTATGCTGCTGAGAGTCTCTGCATAGGTTGTATTTATGTTATATGCTTAGCTTAAATAAATAATAACATCATTTTCTGAGGAAGAGTCAAATGATGTCATAGTGATATGATTATGGTTGTGGTGTTCCTTGGTGTAATTATATAATTATTTCCTTTGAACCCATTTGGATTTTTTATTTTTCAGTATGGTGGCGATATTACCCGAAAAATGAAACTTTTAAAGAGACAAGCAGAAGGGAAGAAAAAGCTGAGGAAGATTGGCAACATTGAAATTCCAAAAGATGCTTTCATGAAAGTTCTGAAAACCCAGCCTAATAAATGATTAATGAAAGTGGGTGTTTTCTCTTTTTCTTCTTGTTTGCATTCACAACAGAATGAAAACCATGAAATGTTTTTACTTTTAGGCTCTTCAACTTTGACCTCCTGGAAGAAAAGAGGTAGAATGTGTGCTACATTGCCTAGTCCTTTTATGTTCCACTACTCAGTTGAGATTGTTAGTACTGCCTCTGAAAATTAAAAGAGGTTAATTGTTGAAGAGAGGCCACTTGTTGGTTCCCGGCTGCTGGGCAGCTCAGATCTGAAATAATCACACATAAACTATTATTTAAAACACTGCTTGGCCCATTAGCCCTAGCTTCTTATTGGCTAACTTAACCCATTTCTAGTAATCTGTGTATTACCACACGGCTGTGGCTTACTGGGTAAAGTTCACAGCGTCTGTCTCCAGCAAGGATACATGGCTTCTCTTTAACTCCACCTTTCTGCCAGCATTATTCCCTGCGCAGGTCTGACAGTTTCTTTATTAAACAGTGGTATTCACAACATACAGAGGGATATCCCACATCAATTAATATAATTTACATATTTAAGAGGGCATATTATACATTTAATCACAGTCAAATTTTTTTCTTGTTTTTTGGTGTTTTGAGACAGGGTCTTGCCATGTAGCCCTGGCTAGCCCAGGATTCATACATAGTTCATATTTACCTCAAATTTGTGACAGTCCTGCCTTAGCCTTACCATTGTTGAAATTACAGGCATGTGCTACATTGTCTAGTTTATGCATGGCTTATCAATACTAAAAGGACCTCTAGTTCTATCTAGTTCAATTAAAAACTTTCCAAAATTACCCTGCATCATAATTTTTAACCCAAACACTGATATATATGAAAATTATTTAATAAACTCATCTGGGTGGCAGTGGTACACGCCTTTAATCCTAGCACTCAGAGGCAGAGGCAGGCGTATCTCTGAGTTCAAGGTCAGCCTGGTCTACAACATTTACACAGAAAAACCCTCTCAAAACAAAAAAAAATGGCACTGGTGGTGCCTGCCTTTAATCCCAGCATTCAGAAGGCAGAGGCAGGTGGAAAGAAGGTGTGAGTTCAGGACCTGCTTGGTCTACAAGAGCTAGTTCCAGGACAGCCAGGGCTGTTACAAAGAGAAACCGTCTTGAAAACCCCCCAAAAAACAAACAGCATAGGACCAAACTAGGCCTTCTGGATGTGGGTGACAGTTGTGTGGCTTGGGCAGCTTGTGGAGCCACTGGCAATGGAACTAGTATTTATCCCTAGTGCATGAACTGGCTCTTTGGAACCCATTCTCTTTGGAAGGATACCCTGTTCAGCCTAGATATGGGGGAGGGGCTTGGTCCTGCCTCAAGAGATGACAGTTGACTCCCCATGGGAGACCTTACTCTGAGTGGAGGGGGGAGTGGAATGGGGTAAGCAGGAGGAGGGGAGGGAGAGGGAACTGGGATTGCTATGTAAATTATTTTTTTAAAAGTCAACATGTTACCAGACACTTGTTACAGCTTTTCATGCTTATATATATTTAATCAAACATTTCTGAAACTAAATGGCTTATGTTATACATCTAAGTTAAGCTTAGGGTAAGGCCCTGTCTTCTGACATTCAAAATGCATCATGCAATAAAACAGACATTTGGTATTATCACCAGCTGCTAATAAATAACTATTACTTAAATGCTAAAATGACACAGCTAGTAATGACTTAGTTTCCTGTTCAGTTACAGCAAACAAACCAACATAATATATTACTGCAAGAAAGAGTCCTCATGTTGGGTTTTACTTTCTGCCTTCTGCCTTAAGCATGGCATGCCTTGTAAAAAAAAGGCTATTGATGAATCTTAGCATTTTGGTATTTTTTCAATTTATTTATATGGTGGATTACATTGATAGATTTTCATGTGTTGACCCATCCCCACATCTCTGGGATGAAGCCAACTTGATCATGGTGATTTTAAAAAAAATTATTGCTTTATAAATAATACCATTAAAAATTTCCACTTCCTCCCCTCCCATTTCCCTCCCGCTTCCTCACCCACCCTCCCCCTCCAGTGTGCCTGATCTAATGGGAGCTCACCAAAGCCAGCTGGACTGGGACTGAAC
>LOJH01014498.1:9287-43893 GCA_001685095.1 Ellobius talpinus
GTGTGTGTGTGAGAGAGAGAGAGAGAGAGAGAGAGAGAGAGAGAGAGAATGATGGTTAATAGTGGCTGCCTGTGGTCCAATTGACCTCACTCCGTTTACTGATTGAGAATTAGAGGCTCCAAGGATAGGGTCAGGGACGTATGTAAAAGGCACATCAAATAGCTTGGACCCCGGAACTTGTAGGGTGCCCTCTCCTCAGGAAAGAGCCCTCCTTCCCCAGACACCGCGGGGCCAGCCGTACCTGTGCCACGCTTTTGCAGACGCAGGCGGGTGAGAATCTCCTCGAACTTGGCGTGCTTGCTCAGGTTCGCCAACTTCACGTGCACACCTCCGCGCAGCCCGGTGCCCAGGTTGGAGGGGCAGGTGAGCACGTAGCCCAGGTGCTCATTCCACATGAAGGGGTGACCAGCTTTCTTGAAGATCTCTTCAATCTGAGGAGGGGAGAGGGCAACAGGGGTTAGGCTCCAAATGCAGCCTGCTAGGGGTTTCTGAGGGGCCAGGTGTTAGAATATAGGTAGGGGTGGGGTTCCCCAGGGGCGGAAGTGGAGAACCAACCCGGAGGAGCTCTGGAGAGAGGCCTATGGTAGATATGAGGGCGGGCTTCAGACCCTCGGCGTGGGGATTGGGGCTTAGATTGGGTGGGTGGGGGGCTTCGAAAATGGGTGAGGTGGCTCTGGGAGGTGGGGCTCAGGCTAGGGCTGGGGTTAGAATGTTGGCAGGATGGGTTGGGGTGTCTAAATGTGGGGAAGGGTTGGGACCTTCTTGGGGAGATGGGTAGGGTGGAATCAGAAAGAGCAGAGCTTGCTCTGTGTGTGTTTGTGTGTGCTTGCACGAGTGCACATGGATGTATGCTTGTGTGTCTGCCTGTGTGTGGTGTGTGTGCACGTGTGTGTATGACTGTGTGTGCATGTGTGTCTATGTGCGTGTGCATACATGTGTGTGCACATGCGTGTATGTATTTGTGTATGTGTATGCATGCGTGTATATGCGTGCGTGTGTGTATGAATGTGTATGGGTGTGTATACCTGTGTGTTCATGAGTGTTCGTGCTTGTGTGCATGCGTGTGTCTATATATGTGTATGTACACGTGTGTATTTATGTGTGTGTGCATGTGTCTCTGCGTGTGTGTATACATGTGTGTATGTGCGTGTGTGTATTGTGTGCTTGTGTGTGTACGTGTGTATGTATATAAGAGGTGGAGATTGGGGGGCTGAAGACATGGCTCAGAGGTTAAGAGCACTGGCTGCTCTTCCAGAGGTCCTGAGTTCAATTCCCAGCAACCACATGGTAGCTCACAGCCATCTCTAAGGAGTTCTGGTGCCCTCTTGTGGCACCAGGCATACACAGACACAGAATGTTGTATACATAATAAATAAATAAAATACACGTTATGATTTTAAAAAATAAATAAGTAAAAAAAAGAAAGAAAAAGAGGCAGAGATGGGGAAATGAGTGATGAAAAGCCAAAGGGAGTCTTGGTATATGTGGTAGGAGAGGAGTCTTGGGCACTGGGCTTGGTGGTTGGGAAGGGCGGGGCTGGGTCTACAAAGGGGTGTGGCTTTACAAAGTGAGTGTTGTGGTCAGGATGCAGCCACAGATACCCACCTTCTGCAGGCCCACGCAGAAGCGGCGGAAAACCTCCTTCATGTTGCCTCCCTTCTCCATGGAGATCACGCGGAGGTGGTCCTCCTCGTTCACCCACACCAGGAAGCTTTTGTTGTCGTTGTGCCTAAGAAGGGACAACCCAAGGCCTAGAAGTCAGCAGGAGTGCCATGGCCCAGGAAACTAAATGAGTTCATTTGTCCAAACACAGTCTTTTTCTTTGGGCACTGGGGGACGTGGATGAGGTCCATCAGGTTCCCAATCACACATCTTCAAAACTTCAGTCTTAGCTTGACTCCTTGCTTCCCAGCACCAGGCTGTTATTTTAGCACCCAAAAGGCTGAGGCGGGAAGATCTGGAGTGTGAGGCCAGCGTGGTGGCAATGTACCTCCTGTGACCAAAAGGTCATATCGAAAATGTTTATCCGTTCTGGTTCCAAGCTTTGCATCCCAGGATTCTGATATTTCAACTGTCTTCAGTTTTTTGAAATTATTATTAATGTAATAATTTGACTTGGTATATTTTATTCAGAAAGGGGGTGTTGGTGTGAAGCCCAGGCTGCCCTTGAACTGGTTGCTAATCCTTCTGCCTCAGTCTCTGCAGTGTGATGATTACAGGCATGCACCACCAAGCCTGGTTTTATTATTATTAATACTAAATTTCCATACATGTATTTTGTTGTACAATGGATTTTTGTAAACATGATCTTTGTTCCAGAATGGTTCTTGCCATCAAGTGATATTCCTGCCTCAGGCTGCTGGAGTAACTATTGCTACAGGTGTGTATGGTCTAGTAAAAGAGCTGAGATTTGAGTTGAGAGAGTGGTTGAAGTATGAACATTTTCTTTTCTTTGTCATACTGAGGATTAACCCTGGGCCCTATGCATGCCAGTCAGATGCCCTGCCACTGAGCCACATCTCCAGTCCCACACGGGTAAGGGGGAGGGGCACGGGCTCTACCACTGAGTCAAGCCCCCAGCCCCTCACTGGGGGATTCTAGGCAGAGGCTCTACCACTGAGCCACGCCCTAGCCCCTCACTGGGGGATTCTAGGCAGGGGCTCTACCACTGAGCCACGCCCTAGCCCCTCACTGGGGGATTCTAGGCAGGGACTCTACCACTGAACCACGCCCTAGCCCCTCACTGGGGATTCTAGGCAAGGGCTCTACCACTGAGCCATACCCCCAGCCCCCTCACTGGGGGATTCTAGGCAGGGACTCTACCACTGAGCCACACCCTAGCCCCTCACTGGGGGATTCTAGGCAAGGGCTCTACCACTGAGCCATAACCCCAGCCCCCTCACTGGGGGATTCTAGGCAGGGGCTCTACCACTGAGCCACGCCCCACTCCAACTCTCTTTTCAGGTTTTTGTTTTGTTTTGCTTTACTTATATTTTTCAAGAAAGGGTTTCTCTGTGTAGACCAGGCTGGCCTTGAACTCACAGAGATTCACCTGCTTCTGCCTCTGGAGTGCTAGGGTTAAAGGTGTGGGTTACCATCAACTTCTTTTCAGTTTTTATTTTGAGGCCCATTCTGGTTTCAAACTCCCTGTAGTTTTGCTGGCCCTGAACTTGGAACCTCCCACCTAGACCTCAGGGGCTGGAATGAGAGGCCGATGCCACTAGGCCTGGCTAATGTCAATTCCTCACTGGGCTTCTTTGGTCCAAGGTTTGTAAACTATGCCACCTGACCAGGGCTAGACAGGCTTGGCAGGCAAGGTCATGGTCTCATCTGATGGAGAAGGGTCAGAGGGCTGGAAAGAGGAAGGGACTCACCAGATGCCACGGGCGTCAGGCCAGTCCCGGGCCATGCCTGAGGCCAGCAGAAGAGGGGACACAGGCTTGTCAAACAGGAAGTGGTCATCAATGAGCTGCTGCTGTTCCTGCTCCGTCATGCCCTTCAGTGGGTAGTACTTGCCCTTGAACTCACCCGTCAGGCTGTTGAGAGCTGAGGGGCCACAGGAGAGCAATAGACATACTTGCTTCAGCTGGGGTGCCCAGGCTGGGAGACCCCACACTGCTGCCCCTGATACCCTGGGCCTGGGCATCAAAGAGGTCTCCAAACCACTACACTCTAAGTCTAAACCCAAATACATATCGTGTTCCAAGAATTCATGGGCCTCCCCCCTTGTCTGCCCATGTCCCCCCATATGCTCATGTCCCCCTTGTCTGCCCGTGTCCCCCATATGCTCACGCCCCCCCATATGCTCATGTCCCCAAGACATAAACTGATACTCCAACCCTGCCTACTTGCAAGAGAGCATGATTCCTGGATGATTCCCGGACCTGGCTTTTAATGTTTTTGTTTCTGAGCTTGAGCCTCATCATATAGCCTAAGCTGACCTCAAAAGTGTGTGACTTACAGAGGGCCACTGTAAGAATGGTCACTATAGAGCTGGGAAGCAGAGACAGGTGAATCTCTGTAAGTTTGAGGCCAGCCTGATCTACATAGTGAGTTCCATAGCAGGGACTGTAGAGAGACCCTACCTCAAAAAAAACCTTTTTTTTAAAAATTGCCATTGTAGAATTTACACCTTGTGTCAGCTATGGGCACACACTTGTAATCCCAGTATTTGGGAGGCTGAGGCAGAAGGATCACTAGTTAGAGGCTTGCCTGGGCTACACAAAGAATCTTTGTCTCGATGAAACAAAAAAAGATATTTGCACTACTACAAACATTTGGTATTGTTTCTTTTGATTTCTTGGTTTTTTGGGGGGGTTTGTTTGGTTGGTTGGGTTTTTTTGTTTTGTTTTTCAAGGCAGGGTTTCTCTGTATGGCCCTGGCTGTCCTGGAGCTCACTCTGTAGACCAGGCTGGCCTTGAACTCAGAGATCCTCCTGCCTCTGCCTCAGAGTGCTAGGATCAAAGGAATATACTACTGCCTGACCTGATTTCTTGTTTTTGAGGCAGAGTCTCACTATGAATTTGCAGTGATCCTCCTGCCTCAGCCTTCCAAGTACTTACAAGTATAGGGTGCCAGGCCCAGGTCAACTAACAGAAGCCACCCTCTGTGGGTTCTCTACCACACTTGCCAGATTTGTGGCCTTGTCACCTCGCCCATTTTGAGAAATCTCAGCTGGAGCAATGTGTGCTGAATTAATGAATCAATAAGTAAATGAGCTATGAGTGAACACTGAGCGTGAAGAGCCTGAGGTAGCTGAGTGCAGGACTTCCCAGACTGCCTCCGTGCGAGATGCCCCCAAACCAGGAGCACAGGTAATGCAGTCAGCCTTCTAGACAAGGCCAGCTCTAGAGGAACCAGAACCAGAGCTGGGTGCAGCTGTTGGGGACCTCACCTTCCACAGACAGCTTCTCCACGGCTCGGCGCTCTCCGCGGGAGCAGTGCGGAGGTAGCGTGTAGCCCTTGATGCTGCGGCCAGTGCGCACGCGACTGCTCAGCACGTAGTTGGGGTCCAGGTCGTCTCCACCCTGGCGGAGTGATGGGGTGTCAGAGAAGGCAGACCTGGCCAGCCCTGGTCTCCCCAACAACCTCGTGGGTCTCTCACTCCAGATCCTCCATGAGTCTCACTACAAACCGTCCAGGGCATTCCCAATCCTCCTGGGTGTCCCCCCATGTCCTCCAGGGTCTCTCCACTTCCTTCTGGGTCTGCCCTAGCTGTTCTAGGGTCTCCTCAGGACCCCTTATATCTCCCTTAGATTCTCCCAGGTCCCCAAGTTGGCACTGAGCTCCTTCCAGCATCACCACCACCACCCCCAGCCTCACTGCCCACTCTCCCACACCTGCCCTCAGGACGCTCTGAGTGCCAGTTCCCAGGGAGCCTGCTAATCATTTTCTGTCCCTCCCTCTATCTCTACTTTTCTCCCCATCTCTGTGCCAACCCTGCTCCTTGGGGGCCACTGACCTTGAGGTTCTCATGATTGAGGTCAGTCTTATGCTTGTCTGTGGGTTTGTAGCCACCATGGCGGTCCTGGATGATGGGGTCAAACAGGTCCTTGAAGACCGTGTAGGACTCCTCATCACCGGCCACACAGCCCACCGTCATGATGAAAGGGTGACCTGCGGGGTGGGGCTGAGGTCAGCATCGGAAGTTTGGGCGTGTAGGTGTCCAATATGGGAAAAAGAGCCATTTCAGGGACCAGGTAAATGGGACCAAAGTGTTAGAGTGCCTTGGAGTCCCTGAATCGTAGCATCTCAGCTCAAAATGTTGAGAAGCTAATACAGTCCATTTCCACAGAGGATCCAGGCAACAGACTTGAACAACACTTGAACACACATGGGCAGGGACTGTGGCTCAGTGGTAGAGCCCTGCCTAGAATCCCCCAGTGAGGGGTTGGGGTCAGGGCTCAGTGGTAGAGCCCCTGCCTAGAATTCCCCAGTGAGGGGCTGGGGTGAGGCTCAGTGGTAGAGACCCTGCCTAGAATCCCCCAGTGAGGGGCTGGGGTGAGGCTCAGTGGTAGAATAGACCTAGCATACAGGAAGGATGTCCTAGATTTCATTAGAAGGAAGGGGGTAGGAGGGATCCCAGGCTCCTGGGATAAGCAGGTGACCTCCAGCCCTCTGGTCTGTCTGTCCCACTGTAGGCCCACCTGGATTGTCCACCCCAGTCTGGATGACATCGTCCAGAGTGAAGCCGGAAGGGGTCTCCTTATCTCGAAGCTTCTTGTAGAGGTCAGGGGTCAGCACCTTGGCCATGTGGTTGTTGTGCTTGCTGAGGTCGGGGTATTCCTCCTCAGGCTTGTAGTTCAGCTTGAACTTGTTGTGAGTGTTGCCGAAGGGCATGGTGGTGGCTTGTGGGACCCTGCACAGGCAGGCAGAGGGGATGTGAGCTCAGGCTGAGGAACCCAGCTGCTGGGCTCGAGGTCAGTCAGACCAGGAGCTTGAAGTAGGAGTTCCCTCTCTGAGAACCCAGCCTAAGTTGCCTAATATGACCAAATGCTGGCTGTGTGACCTTGCTAGGGACCTAGTCTCTCTAGATGGGGAAGAGGGTCTGAAGAGAGAGAAGTACAGGGAGAGACATAGAGGACCTGGGTGCTGGAGCTCAGTTGGCAGAGTGCTTGCCTAGAATGCATAGGACCCCTGGTTTTCGTGCCCAACAAAACTGGATGTAGTGGCTCGTGCCTATAATCCCAGCAGTTAGAGGATCAGAAGTTCAAGGTCATCCTCAGCTACTTAGAGAGTTGGAGGAATGCCTGAACTACAGGAGATTCTGTCTCAATCCAGAGAGACTTTGGCTGGGCACGATGGCCCATGGCTGTAATTCCAAGACTCTGAAGCTGAGGCAGGAGAATTGTAGTGAATTCAGGGGCAGCCTGGGCCACAGAGTGAGTCCCTGCCTTTAAATAAAGATAAATAAATAAATAAAATGAATAATGAGAGTAAAGGATCTGGAATCAGATGGCCTGGGTTTGAATCTCAGCTCTGCTATTTACAAGCTGTGTGACTTTGAGCAACTTGTTTGACATCTCTGTTTACTTATCTATAAAGCGGAGGCTATGACAGTGTTTACCTCTATGGAGGGATTAAGGACAGGTAAAGCACCTGGGCCAGTGCCTGGCATGTAACACTCATTATTTTATTTAGTTATTGTTCTCAGGTGTGTGGTGGTTTTAACAAGCATGGCCCCACATGCTCACGTTTGAATGCTTGGTATCCAGTTGGTGGAACTATTTAGGAAGGATTGGGAGGTGTGGCCTTGTTGGGGGATGCTTGTCACTAGGGGTGGGCTTTGAGGTTTGAAAAGTCCACCCCATTTCCAATTAGCTCTCTGCCTTTGGTTGTGGATAAAGATGTAAGTTCTCATTACTGCTTCAGCACCATGCATGCCTGCCGGCTGGCACACTCTCTACTGTGATGGTCATGGACTCTGACCCTCGGGTACTGTGTGAGCCCTAAATGAATGTTTTCTTTTTTAAGTTGCTTTGGTGGTATGTGGTGTTTTGTTGCAGAAATTGAAAATCAATGCCAACAAGCTCCGTGTGAGGACCAGGCGGAGATTATATGTGTACACTTGAGGAGGGATAAAGGCTCTGTTGAGTTACCCAAGCCAAATCAGTCCAGGTAAGGGCACAGGAAAGGGTTCAGGAGGCTCCTGGGTGCTGGGATTAAAGGCATGTGCCACTCTGCTGGGCACCAGCTTTTTTCGTTTGTTTTTTGTTAAGGGGTGTGGACTCTGGTATTTGGACTGGGTCCTGAAGCTTACAAGATAAACAGTATCTTTTAAGACGGGAGCCGCCTCTCCAGTCCCATCATTTTTAGTCTATTGCTATTGTTTTATTTTATTGCATTGCTTTCATTGACCAGATCCCTGCAGTTCTGACAATGGGGAACATCAGAGCTGGAAGGCAGGGGGGATGGCAGGCTCAGTTGGGAGAAGAAGGTGGGGTAGGACAGAGACCCAAGCCTTGGTGCTCTGCGGCTATTTTTAGATGCTCACCAACCCCCACTGCCACCTGCCCCTCTGCTCAAGCGGCTCGCCTTGCACTAAGTCAGCATAGAGACAGGTGGGCTGGAGTGGCCAAGAGGACATGCAGCCAGGCCCCAGGGCTCAAGGACACCCTGGGCTTCCATCCCAGACCTCTCCATTCAGAGGATGCCCCCCCAGCATGTCAGGGACACCCCAGGAGACACTGAGGCAAGAGACAGAAGGAGAAAGCACCCCATAGTTCCCCAACATGACCCATCACAGACTCCCTAAGATCACAAGGTAAACCGAGTCATGTAGTCACACCCTTAAGATCCCAGAGACAGCCAGCCAGAGGGACTCGGTCAGGAGAGCCAGGGTCAGGAGAGCCAGGGGACTGCGAAGCGAGACAGCTCATCGCAAGACACTGAGAATTTGAATTTGATCCCCAGACACACAGGGTGGGAGGAGAGACTTGATTCTCCAAAGTTGTCCTCTGACCTCTGTCACAGGTGCATTGGGACCTATTCCCCGAACCCCCCCACAAAATACGTGTAATAATTCTTAAAACTTAACAAAGGGAGAGTCAGGAACGATGAGACACAAGGACACAGGGACAAAACACAGACCATAACAAAGTTAAAGGGCCACTGACAGGTCACCTGCCTCCTTTGCTGATTAATTCTGCTCAGTACTAGTCCCAGACTTCCCTGCCTTGCTACCAGGGACCCTTGGCAGCTGAGACCTCGGTGGCCCGGACATTTGTCCCTACAACTTGTGCTGCAGAATTCACAAGCATAGCACTACAGGGTAAGTGGACCCTTGGATTCCCCACCCCCCAATCCCAACCCTGATGACTCCCCTTCAACCAGGCCCTACCTGACTGGGTGGCTTGGGAGAGGCTGTCTCTGTCGTGGAGGGAATGCTGACCCTGGGGCAGAGCCTGCAGCCCCTGGGTTATATAGAGGAGCCTGCAGGGTGTCATTTGTCAGGAGGGGTTGTCCCCAGGGAGGAGCCCCTGAGGGCAGCTGAGCTCTCAGCTCATTGCCCGGGCACTGTGCCCACCCCGAACCCAGGCGTGCTGTGTGCCCAGTCCCATGGCCTTGTATGGGCTGCCCCAGGGGCTGGCCTGTTCACTGGTTCCCAGACCAAGTGCTGAGTCGAGCTGGCGGGGGACAGCTGGCCCCTGGCCGGGAACATGGAATAGTGATACTTTGGGTGCCCCAGGCACGTAGAAGCCCTGGCCCCCAAGCCTGTTGTAGCCTGCCTCAGGCCCTGTAGTCTTGACAGAAATCAGGACCCTCCCCTGGGCCTCATTGCTTCTGAGAGTCAGCAGCTAGGAGAAACATTTCATTTTGATTTTGTTTGTGTTTTTGAACTGGGGTGTTACTCTGTAGCCAAGGTGTCCCTGGAACCCACTATACAGTCCAGGCTGACTTTAGACTTGTGGTAATCCTCCTGCGCCTCGGCCTCCCAAGTAGAATTACTTTGGTATTTATTTATTTTGGCTTTTTGAGACAGGGTCTTACTATGTGGCCCAGTCTGGCTTTGCACTCGTGGTAATCCCCCTGCCTCAGCCTCCCAAGCATTGGGATTCCAGGTGTGTGTCATTTTTTGCAGTCATGGACCTCATATGTGCCAGGCAAGCTCTGTTCCTCGGAGCCACACCTCTATCCTGCAGTACCTGGGGGGAGTTTTGCAGTGAGAACCAAGGGCCCCCAGACTCTGGGGACGACACAGGAGAGGCCTGTGGTCATCCAGCTGCAGAGAGGACAATGACCATGGCCAAAGTTCTAGAACCAGGTGCAGTTTTACCCCGGGAGCCTGAGCTGGCCACTCCCACTACTACGGAACCGACAGGGAAAGAAGCAGAAGCAGAGAACCTGCTCTGCTGGAGAAGGCAAACCTGGGGCTGAGGGAAGTAGTGGCCACCCTCAGCCTGCCCCTCTTATCCTGATCCACTGGGGACAGGGTTATTTTTAGAGACAGCTTCTCTGCAGAGTCTACAGAGTCCAGGGCCCAGGCACTGGGATGGGGGGGCAGGCAGCAGGTGTTGGGGGGGCCACCACGTGCCCGGGTTAATTATAGCCAGGCATCTTGGGTGTCCCCAGGCCTTGCCTCCATACATGGGCAACCTAGACCCCTGGAGGCTGCTCCATCCCCGGGGAAAGGCAGGCTGGGTGGTTCCTGAGCCATGGAGGGCGGACTGGAACAGGACATAGTATGACAGGAGCCTTTTCCACTTCAGCTGTGACCAAGGACCTCAGCGACTGAGCAGGGGATGCGTGGAAGTGGGGCCAATACCGAGGAAGCTTCTGGGAGGCACCGGGATTGCAGGGACTGGACCTCTTTCTTCAGGATTGCCTCGGACTCCTTCTTTGGATTCCTGCTCGGTGGCTAGTGTGGTTTCACCCCCATCCTTCCCCATTTCTGGCCTGGCTAGCAAGGGTAGCCTGCTCTTGGGGGCAGAGAAGGGAAGAAGTGCTTTAAAATGTACTTGGGGGGCTGGAGAGATGGCTCAGAGGTTAAGAGCACTGGCTGCTCTTCCAAAGNAACCATCTGTACTGAGATCTGGCGCCCTCCTCTGGCGTACGGGCATACATGGAGTCAGAATATTGTATACACAATAAATAAATCTTTAAAAAAATGTACTTGGGGTTCAACCTGGCACCCCGTGTTCCTTGCCAGTCATGGTAGATGGGCAAAGGCTGGAAGAACTAAAAGAAACCAGGTTTCAAGAGTTTGAGGCCAGCTTGGTCTACAGAGCGAGTTCTAGGACAGCCTGGGATACACAGAGAAACTCTGTCTCAAACAAACAAACAAACAAATGCGTAAGTTTATTCAACACTTACTGGGAAAACAAAGAGTACATGGTGTGAACTCCCAACCTCCTGACTGGTACAGACAGGTCATTAGACCTTTGAAGGGTAACAGATAACAGTGCTGTTTCAGATGAGGTAAATCAAGGCAGGCCTCGGAGGAGGAAATGTGATATCTGATGTGGAAAGCCAGCTATGGAGGGAGGGAACTGAGGGAAGAGCAAGCGCTAAGGTCCTGAGGCAGGAGCACTGAGGGAGACAGGAATGGACACCGTCGGGGAAGGGACGGCTGGGAAGAGTCTCTGCATGTCTATTTGCACCTGATGGGAACCAGTGAAGGCTATAGGCAGAGAGGTGGGCTCTGGCCATCTCATACACTCCAGGCCCCTGAGGATCCCTTATGGGACATTCAACTTTTTGTTTGTTTGTTTTTTGAGACAGGGTTTCTCTATAACTTTGGGGACTGTCCTGGAACTAGCTCTTGTAGACCAGACTGGCCTCAAACTCACAGAGATCCTTCTGCCTCTGCCTTCTGAGGGCTGGGATTAAAGTTGTGCACCACCACTTCCTGGCAACATTTTTTTAATTAAAAAGATTACATGTATCTTGTTTGTTTGTTTGTCTCTGGGGGCGAGGGGGAGGGACACTGTGGAAGACGGAGGACAATTCCTGGGAGTCCGTTCCTTCTTTTGCTCTGTGGATCCTGGGAATTGAACTCAGGTTGTCAAGTTTGGCTGCAAGCACCTTTACTGCTGAGCCATCTTGCCAGCCCTCAGCATTCTTTTTGGCTACATGTAAAGTTCTACGTTGGGAGGTGAGGGGGTGGGCTGGGGGATATCCTGGGGTTCTATATCACCTGTCTTTTGAGATGCTCTGAGTGTTTACACAGTAACTCAGTCAAGACTCTCACTGGTAAAGCCCAGAGAGGTTAAGCAACCAGCCCAAGGGCAAACAGCTAGGAAGGGATAGAACTGCTGATCAGAGGGACACAGGCTGGCCCAGAGGGTGGAGAGCTTTGGTGAAAATGATGTCCAGGACTCTTGGTATCATCAGGCTGTGTCCCTAGTCCTTAGTCCTTCACAACTGGTCATGTCTTGCCCTCCCTGTGTTAGGGCCTGAGGATTAGTGGGTGGAACTGGGATTGGTCAGGAGCTGGAACTTTTGAGAAGGTTGGGGGCCCATGCTGTCCTGACCCCACAGAGACTGTCCTGCCTCAGTTTCCGGAGCAATACCACCATAGGCAGGAGCCACCACACTGTATTTTGTTTGTTAGCAGTTTTGAGGTCTTGCTACTGTGTAGCCCAGGCTAGCTTAGAACTCCCAGTCATCCTATCTCAATCTCCTAGTTGCTGGGATTACAGACATGATCGACCTTCTCTTCTGAGCCTCAGTTTCCCTATCTTCACATGACCCTGGCCAGGGAGCCCACCTTGGGGTATGGCTGTGTGATCCTGAGAAGTCACCCAGCCTCTCTGTGCCTCATCTTTACAGTGGGGAGAGTGGACGGAAGCAATTCATACAGAGGATTTGGTACAGGCTCTTGTTTGGGTGTGCAGCTGGGACCGAGGCAGCCCTAACAATGCTTCCCTGGAGGTTTGCTTCTAATCTTTATCTCCTGTAATCCTCTGATGCTGCGTTTGTGTGGGTAAGGAAACAGGGCACGTGGAGAGAAGGCGCCCAGATTAGGATGTGGACACAGATCTACCCAACCCTATTTGTGGGGGAGTCAGTTCTCTCCTTCCGCCAGATGTGTCCCAGGGCGGTCAGCCTGGGCGGCAAACCCCTTTAGTCGCTGAGCCATTTCACCTGCCCCATCCAAAGACCTTTGGAGGAGCTGCTTACAACCGCATCCGAAAAGTAGGTTTCCTCTCTGGGTCTGGTTCTGCAAACCAGGAACGGGAGACCAGAGATGGGGTGTATGCCAGCAGGTGACACTTATGGGGTCTGCATCTATTTCATGATGACCGTGGGACAGATCCATTGTTAGTGTCTGGAGACCAAAACGGACGGGGTGGAGCTTAGTTGCCTCTTCAGTCCTGGGCCCTGGAAATAACTAGAAACGTTACAAGATGAGTTTGGATTTATGTCAATTACACTCAGGTTTCAGGACGTTGCCCTGCGTTCCGTACTCACAGTTTCAATGTGACAGACACCTGTCCCCCGGAGTGTGCAGGGGTGAAAACGCTGGAGCCCACGAGGCTGCGAGTCCCAGGAGGGGGTTCGCAAGGGCTTCCTGGGGGAGGACCCCTTGGCCTGGGCTCCGGCGGATGCGCGCACCGTGGGCTGCTCCGTGGACATGCAGCGCCTTCTGGCGACATCGTCGCGCACTGCAGGGCCTTTCGTGACGGTTCTAACCCGATGGGCTCAGTCACCCTGCAAATATGGGCACCTAAGTCGTGCAGTCTTGACCTTGAGAAAAGCAAAAGAGAGACAAGGCGCCTGTTGTAGAATATTATAGACTCGGGGACCAACATTAAGGGATTCTTAGCTGCTGGACCCTGAGAAGAGTGGCATGGGGGCATGGGCTTGCATTCCCAACTCTTCAGGAGGCTGAGGCAGGAGGATTTTGAATTTGAGCTCAGCCTGAGATTTATAGATAAACCCTGTGACCCAAATAAAACAAATATAACTTAGAGTATAGTGGCTGTAATCCCAGTACTAAGGGAACCAAGGCAAGGAGGATGGTCATGACTGTGAGGCCAGTCTGGTGTACATAGTGAGACCCTATCTCAAAAAGGGGCGAGACTGAAAATAAAATTAAAAATTGCAGGGTGGCGCTGGCGCGCGCCTTTAATGCCAGCACTCAGGAAGCAGAGGCAGGCGGATCTCTGTGAGTTCGAGGCCATCCTGGTCTAGAAAGCGAGTTCCAGGACAGCCAGGGCTATGCAGAGAAACCCTGCCTCAAAAAACAAAGAGACAAAACAAACAAGAACCTCTGTGTGTCTGTCTGTATGCACAAATGCCCGTGTGTGGGTGCACGTGCTCCGTGAATGCATGTGGAGCTCAGAGAACAACTTCCGGGAGTCGGTTCTCTCCTTGCCCCATGTGGGTCTTGGAGATGAACACCAGGTTGTCGAGCATGGCAGCCAGGGCCTTTACCAAGTTCTGAGGTTGTAATTATGAAAACAATATTTTTGGAGATTCTATCTTTATTGGGTGTTTTGCCGGCACGTCTGTGCGTCGTGTGTGTGCTATGCCTGTGGAGGCCCTGGAAGAGGTTGGAACTAGAGTCACTGATGGCTTTGAGCCGTCATGAGGGTGCTGGGAATCGAGCACGGATCCTCTGCCAGAGCAACAAGTGCTCTTGCCTGCTGAGCCATCTCTCCAACTCTTCAAATATATAAATAAATTACATTTTTATGTATTTATTTCATATGCGTGCATGTACGATTGTACACATGTGGAAGTCAAAAGACAACTTCTGGGATTCGGTCGCCTTCCACCCTGCGGGTCCCAGGGAGTGAACTCAGGTCCTCAGGCTTGGTGGCCTGAGCCCGCTTGCAGTCCTCAAATAAAGTTTTGAAAAGTGCTGTTTCTCAGTGTGCGGCGGCGGGCGTGACCAGCGCACCTGTGTGGGCGTGGCCTCTTCCTGGCCCGCCCTCCCGCAGAGTCGCCGGGATCAGCGGCGGCGCGGCGCAGAGGGAGCAGCGGTGTTTCCGTGCAGCGAGGCGGTTCGGATCTGCAGCCGCCAGGTGGGTGCGAGGGGTCGGCGGCAGCCGCTGCGGGGTCCCTGAGGGGGCCGCGGGGATGGAGAGGGGGCTGCGGGCCTGGCGTCGGGGATGAGTTTCGGGGTCCCTGAGGGCCCCNCCCCGCCCCGCCCAGACCGGCTAGGAAAACAGCTGGGGGCGGGGCGGGGCCTTGTGACGCGGAGTCGGGTTCGGGGTCCCCGCAGCCGCGGGGAGGAGCTGGCCGGGCTGTTTGAGGGTCGCCGGGCTGTCAGAGGGTCTCCAGCTGCAGCCTGCGAGTGCAAGACATGCATGGTAAGGAACCCTCCGCGGCGTGTGCAAAAGAGTGTGTCAGGCAGGCATGGCGCACTGGAGAAACTGAGGCAGAAGGAGCGGAGTTGGAGGCCAGTCTGGGTTACGTAGTGAGGCCCTTTCTGAAGAGAAAGAGACAGAAGGACAGATTGTGGGTACCAGTGTCAAAGAGAGAGAGGAAAAAGAAAAGGAAAGAGAGCCAGCGAGATGGCTCAGCAGGTAAAGGTGCTTGCTGCCAAGCATGACTTCTTGAGTTTGATCCCCAGGATTCGCAAGGTGGGAGGAAAGAACTGACTCCCTCAAGTTGCAAGTTGTCCTCTGACGTTCCATGCACGTCTGTACACACAAAAAGCATACAAAGGAAAAAAGTGTTAAAGACCAGGCATCATGATGCTCACAAGGCAACCGAATCCCAGAAGTTGTCTTTTGACTTTAATCAAACACTCATAAAGCAGAGACTGGTGGATCTCTGGGCTCAAGGCCAACCTGGGCTACACAGTCAATCCCAGGCCAGTGGGGCTGCATAGAGAGACCCTGATTATACATATACACATAAATATTTTTGTTGTTATTTTTTGAGACAGGGTTTCTCTGCATAGCCCTGGCTGTCCTGGAACTCTCTTTAACCCAAGTGCTGGGGTTAAAGCCTCATGCCACCACTGCCCAAATTATATATAATTTTTTAATAAGGAAGAGAGTCAGATTGTGGGTACAAGTGTAAAAGGGACATGAGCTACTATGCCATCTGATGATGGGGACAGGTGGAGTGAATGTGGGTGACCCCGATTGTCTGTCCTATGTGTGTTAGGTGTGGACTGTACACACTCCTTAGCGTGTGTGACTGTGATGCTGGGTCCGTGGTCAGCTCTGTACTTGTGGCTGATTTATGCGTGTGGCAGGGAGTGAATCTCTTATGGTGTTGGATCTAGGTGTTGCATGGTGGTGGGGATGGAGTGTGTGGAATTGTGTCAGTGATATGTGACTGTCACAGACTGACGTCACTCTGGTTGTGTGTCCCTGATACAGAGGTGTGGGGGCATGCATGTGACTGTGCCTGCAAGCTGGGGTTTGCATAGGTGGTGTGTGTGTGCATGCACATGCTGCTGCTTGCTTTATGGACCAGCAGGAGTTCAGCCAGAAGCTCACTTGTGGCTGTGGAGTGTGTGTGTGTGTGTGTGTGTGTGTGTGCGCGCGCGCAATGTGGCCAAGATGCTCCTCTGTGGGGTAATGGCTCATGGAAGGTTGGCTGTGGTTATCACTGGGCTGGCTCTGCACTTGTGTTAAGACTGTCTGTGGTGCTCCTGGGAGTCCTGGGGACAGCCCTAGTGGCAGATGGCTGTGGCTAAGCTGCGGCTGTCCCTGTGGTTGTTGTGTGGGTATCTGGCTGTAGTGTAGGGGAGGCTGCATCTGGGGCTTTGGACTCAGCTGGGTTTGAGATTGTGCCATGGGACGGGAAGTGTGACACTGGCCATGCTGGGGGCCACAGAGACTGACCACTTCTGTGGCTTTTGAGGATGTGTCTACATGGGTTCCACACACACCTGTGATATCTTTTGTTTGTTTTGGTTTTTCGAGACAAGGTTCCTTTGTGTAGCCCTGGCTGTCCTGGAAGTAGCTCTGTAGACCAGGCTGGCCTTGAACTTTTAGAATTAGGATTTTGACATTAAACGCTTTGAAAATGACACCCACCGAGTAGAAACTGTACTTTATGTTTAAAGTTTGATCTCTTTCTGGGTGAATTCTGCAGCATGAGCTGCTTGCGAGGCTGAGACACGGAAAAGGCTGTTTTCGGCAGCACCAGGATCACCAGACGAAACTGGGGTCAGGGTGGGGACTCACTGTGTGTCAGAGGATTATCTCTTTTTAAATTATATGCATTAAGCCGGGTGGTGGTGGTGCATGCCTTTAAGCCTAGCACTCAGGAGGCAGAGGCAGGAGGATCTCTGTGAGTTTGAGGCCAGCTGGGCTACAGAGCGAGTTCCAGGATAGTCAGAGCTTGAGACACACCTCTCATCTTAGCCGTTGTGGTGAAGGCAGGATTGCTTCCAGCATGAGGCCAGCCTGAGTACATAGTAATTTTGAGGACATCTTGAGCCACCCAAGACCCTGTATAAAAACAGAGCCTTAGATTGGTGCTGTCTGCCTGTAACCAGCACTTGGCAGGTGGAGGCAGGAAGGTTTAGCCAAAGATGGCTTTGAACCCTTGACCTTCTGCCTCTGGAGAGCACAGATCTCAGGTCTGTAACACATGCCTGTCCCTCAACTTTTTTTTTCCCTTTTGGTACAAGGGATGGAAGCCAGGGCCTTGGCTATGCTTGGCTAGCTGTGTCCCCAGCATCCACCTTTTCTTTTAAGATTTATTTTTATTTTATGTACATGAGTAATTTTCTGCATGCATGCATGTGTACCATATGTTCAAATGTATGCAATGCCCATGAAGGCCAGAAGAGGGTGAGATCCCTTGTACAGGTTGGGAGCCAGCATATGCCTTATGGGTGCAGGACCTCTGCAAGAGCAACAAGGGCTCATAACCACTGAGCCATCTCTCTAGTTTTTCTTTCTTAAGATTTTATTTATTTCATGTATATGAATGTTCTGGCTGCATGTTTGCATTTATGACAGAAGTGGGCATCAGAGCCCACTAGAGGTGGTTGTGTGTCACCATGTGGGTGCTAGGAATGGAACTCAGGACGTCTGGAAGAGTAGCCAGTGCTCTTAACCACTGACCCATGTCTCCAGTTCCTAGTTTTTCTATTTTTAAAACAGAGTTCATGGGTTCTCAGCCTAGGATCCCTCAGCCTCTAGTGCCAGACTTACGGGTGTGTGCTGCCATGCCTGACTCTGAGCTGTGTTCCAAAAAGGAGAAAGTGTGGTGTGTTTTCTAAGATGGGAATGTATATTGTGCTGTATTTCTCTCCCGTTGTTTCTTTTCCTATGTTGTCTTTCTAATGAGGTAATACATGTTGGCGTGTTTGTTTAGAGAGGGCGTGGGGGCGTGCGAAAAGGGAGCGTGCATTGAGCTGTGTCTGAGATGGGAGTCTGTCTGCCATTGTGTCTTTAAGAAGGACCTGGGATGGGACTCGGTTGATTAGAATGCTTGCCTAGCTTGCCCTCCCTGGGTGTGCATAGCATGTCCGGGACCGGTTCATCCCCAGGACCCCATACGTGGAGTGCGGTGGTTCATGTTGTTTAAGGTCATCTTCAATTATATAGCAAGGTCAAGACCAGTCTGGGCACATAAGACCCAACCTTAAAAAATTAAAAAAAAAAAAAGGCTAGGTGTGGCGGCACATCCCTCTAATCCTGGCCTCTGGAGACAGGGAAGGGTGGGTTTCTGTGAGTTCTAGCCTAGTCTGGAATACATAGTGAGACCCTGTCTAAAAAAATGGTAACTAAATAAATATGGATAAGAAAGAGTTTTGTGTTTGCTGAGGTGTGTTTGAGTGTGTCTGTGAGATTCACTGTCTCTGCCCCTGACTCCGTTTCCGGCATATAAACACACAAAATGCCACTTGGCGGACACTCACCCCTTAGGCAGCCGAGGTGTCACATGGCCACTGCCATCAGTGAGGCATGGCATAGGTGTGCCTCATCCACCCCTGGGCTGTGGAGCTTGGCTGCTGTGGTTGGGACCCTGGTTCTGGTCCCTCAAGGTTTTGCCAAGCTCAGGAGCCAACTTTCAGGTCCCTCTTAGACACCCCACCCCATCCCACCTCCAGGCTTCTCTGCTTTCAGGGCTCCATCCCTCATCCCTCCCCTCTGCCCCCCCCCAGTGGCCTGACTGGTTCTTGACAAAAACACCCTAAGAATGAGCTCACCAGGAGCCTGCCGCCTCCACATGCCCCGCCCCCCAGCCTGGCAGAGGTGGCGCCTCAGGTCCCAGGGCGCTTAGCAGGCTGGGAGCTCTGAGCTAGGGTGTCTGGGGACCTGGGTGGGGGGCCGGGCCAGGTGAGCGGAGTGTGGCGGGGTGGAGGGGGCACTGGGAACCAGCTGTCAGTGTTCTCAGCTAATTAGGCACAGTTTAGAGTTTTCCTCAGGGTAGAGCCCTGGGTTTGCAAAGATAGAGGAGAATGTTCCCCGACGAAGACTGCCTGGGATGGAAAGGGCTCAGGGGCAGTGAGCTAGCCAGGATGGGTGGGCAGGGGGATGGCTGGAAAAGGGCTCAGGGGCAGTGAGCTAGCCAGGATGGGTGGGCAGGGGGATGGCTGGAACGAAGAGAAGCTGTGAGTCTGTGTGGCTCAGACGGTGACTCCCTCAACCTCACCGCCCCCAGGAGCAGCCATGTCTGTGCAGGTGGCAGCCCCCGGAAGCACAGGGCTGGGCCCAGAGCGCCTGAACCCCGAGGAACTGATGCGGCAGACGCGACAGGTAGTACAGGGGCTGGAGGCCCTGCAGGCCGAGCACTACAGTCTAGCTGGGCACTTGGCAGAGGCTCTGGCTGGACCGGGCCCTGTGGCTGGAGGGGAACTGCTGGAGGAGAAGCAACAGGTTGTGAACCACTCGCTGGAGGCCATCGAGCTGGGGCTGGGCGAGGCCCAGGTATGTGGGACCACGAAGGGCTGGAGAGGGAGAAGGACCAGGGATGAGGGGTGTGTGTGTGTGTGTGTGTGTGTGTGTGTGTGTGTGTCATGGTGGGGAGGCTCAGGAGGTCCAGGGATGAGAAGTGTCTGTCTGTCTGTCTCTCTCTCTCTGTGTATGTGTATATAGGATCAGGCCTGGTGGGGGAGGCCCAGGGATGAGGGATCATAATGCAGGGGAGTAAGTATAGGTAGTAGGAGGTCTGGAGGAGCCAGGCCTGGAAGGCCATCCTCTGCAGGTCAGATTGCTTCCCTGACAAGCATTAGGAATGAGATTTTCGTGTGTGTCATATGTGGTTCTTCTGTAGAACTTGGTCCTGGAGGGAGTTTGGGGTTTCCATTATGAATGGAACCCTGAGTTTCACTCATGGTACGCAGGGGCTCTATCACTGAGCCACGCCCCCAGGCCCTCACTGGGGGATTCTAGGCAGGGGCTCTACCACTGAGCCATACCCCAGCCCCTCACTGGGGGATTCTAGGCAGGGGCTCTACCACTGAGCCATACCCCAGCCCCTCACTGGGGGATTCTAGGCAGGGGCTCTTCCACTGAGCCACACCCAGCCTCTCACTGAGGATTCTAGGCAGGGGCTCTACCACTGAGCCACACCCCCAGCACTCACTGGGGGATTCTAGGCAGGGGCTCTACCACTGAACCACACCCCAGCCCCTNCCAGCCCCTCACTGGGGGATTCTAGGCAGGGGCTCTTCCACTGAGCCACACCCAGCCTCTCACTGAGGATTCTAGGCAGGGGCTCTACCACTGAGCCACACCCCCAGCACTCACTGGGGGATTCTAGGCAGGGGCTCTACCACTGAACCACACCCCAGCCCCTTCCTCACTGGGGGATTCTAGGCAGGGGCTCTACCACTGAACCACACCCCAGCCCCTCACTGAGGGATTCTAGGCAGGGGCTCTACCACTGAACTATGCCGCTGTTATTTACAGATGACTTTTAGGCAGGCGCTGGGTTAAATAGACGGAACAGGAATTAACCCTATGCATAATTTGATTGAAATCAGGGGGTGCTGGAAAACTATTATCAGAGCCACACTGGACTGTCTTCAAAATCTGGGGGACCTGTGTAGAATGAGTGTGTCTGGCCTGATGTAGAGCCGGGCCTGGGGCTGGGACTGTACAGGGATGCACCCAGCACCCACTCCTCATGGACCCAATGCTTCGCAGGTGCTGCTGGCCCTATCTGCACATGTGGGTGTGCTAGAGGCCGAGAAGCAGAGGCTCCGGGCGCAGGTGCGGAGGCTAGCCCAAGAGAACACCTGGCTTCGAGAGGAGCTGGAGGAGACACAGAGGCGACTGCGGGCCAGTGAGGAGGCCGTGGCGCAGCTGGAGGAAGAGAAAAGCCACCTCCAGTTCCTGGGTCAGCTGCGGCAGTATGACCCACCCGAGGAGAGCCAGGTACCAGGGGTGGGTGAGGAGGGGGTACAGAACCCCTGGAGACCCTCAGGCCTTTCTTAGTATCCCATAGCCCTTCACGTATATGTGGGATCCCCAAATCCGCACACCCTTTTGAGCTTCCAAAGTCCCCTCAGTGCTCCCGTAAGATTCTGTGTCTTCCCCAGCTCAACTGTAATCTCTAAGACTCCTGGCCCGCACCTCTGTCAAACTCAGAGCTAGTGTGGCTGAGGCTGGAGGGAGGAGGTTTTGAGTTCGAGGTCAGCCTGGGCTACATAGTGAGACTCTTATAAACAAAACCAGCCCCAAAGCCTGGCATGGTGGAACGCCTTTAATCCCAGCACTCTGGAGGCAGAGGCAGGTGCATCTCTTTGAGTTCAAGGTCAGCCTGGTCTACACTGAGCCCCTGCCCTAGACAACAGAGCTACACAGGCAGGCCTGAAGTAGCTTCAGGGCACTGACACTTGCTGTTCTGGGAACTAACTCCTCTTTCCCACAGAGGCCCGAGTCCCCCCCTCGCAGAGACAGCCTGGCTTCTCTGTTCCCCAGTGAAGAGGAGGAAAGGAAAGGTGGGTGTGTGGGAGCCCTGGACACAATATCAGAGGGTAGTCACCCAGGACTACAGGCTAAGCCTGGGGCAGGAGCCTTGACCTAAGGGATGCCAAGGCCTCTGAGCAGGACATGGGGCATGGGGAGGGGAGGGCAGGGTCTGGAAGATGAAGCAGATGGCTCTGGTTAGCAGGGAAGTTGGAAGCTGGGAAGTTAGGCAGGTTCAGTTCTGGCACCTAACATCCCACCAGCCTGTTAGAGACCTGTAATCTCCATGTCTTGCACAAGGCCCTAGTGCAAGAGGTGGCTGTGGGGTGCAGGCTGAGGCTGCAGTGAGGGATTCCACACTACCTCCCCCAGGTCCCGAGGCAGCTGGAGCTGCAGCCGCACAACAGGGCGGTTATGAGATCCCAGCTCGCCTGCGGACCCTGCACAACCTGGTGATCCAGTACGCTGGCCAGGGCCGCTACGAGGTGGCGGTACCACTATGTCGTCAGGCCTTGGAGGACCTGGAGCGGAGCTCGGGCCACTGCCACCCTGATGTGGCCACTATGCTTAACATCCTGGCACTGGTATATAGGTGAGGGTTGTGGCTGGTTGGAGGGGCCCCATCTGCAGTGGTGGGGTACACTGACGATCCTCTGACAAGGCATCTGGGTGGGAACAGAATGGGGAAGGCACAGGATAACAAAAGGAACAGAGATCTGGAGAGGTGGCGAGACTCAGAGTCTGGGCACCAGGGTGAGCCAGGGATGTGAGACCGATGCTTGGCAGAAGTGGCAGTGTGGGAACCCATGCTCAAGGCCTGGGACACGTGGAAAGATGAGAAGTCCCTGAAAGATGCCAGGCAGTCCTGGCTCAGTCCAGCTGGTGACCCCAACTTAACCCAGCCTTCAATTCCTGTTCTGCAGGGACCAGAACAAGTACAAGGAGGCCACGGACCTTCTTCACGACGCTCTACAAATCCGGGAGCAGACACTAGGGCCTGAACACCCTGCAGTGAGCAGCAATTCAGGGAGGGAAGGCTGGGGGGGGCTGCACAGGCCCCTTGCCTTGGCTAACTTAACTCTCCCCCTGCAGGTGGCCGCCACTCTCAACAACCTGGCTGTCCTCTATGGGAAACGCGGACATTACCGGGAGGCAGAGCCCCTGTGCCAGCGTGCCCTGGAGATCCGTGAGAAGGTGCTGCACCCAGCCCTTTGCCCTGTCTCTGGTTCCACAAGCCATAATCCTTGGTGCACCATGCATTTCGTAGCAATTTCTCCCATTTGAGCCCAGAGTACCCAATCCCAATCTGTCACCCTGATGAGTTTAAGTGCCATCCTGACTTTGACCTCTTGACCCACCTAATACTCTAAGCTGATTTGTTAGACTCAGCACCCCATGACCTCTGACATGGCTAATTCCCACCTGCCATGTTAACCTGTGGCCCTGGTGTGACTGTGGCATCTCATGGGCCACCCTATGTGACAGATAAGGTTTGTGTGCCTCCTAGGTCCTTGGTGCCGACCACCCTGATGTGGCCAAGCAGCTCAACAACCTGGCCTTGCTCTGCCAGAACCAGGGCAAGTTCCAGGATGTGGAGCGGCACTATGCGCGGGCCCTGAGCATCTACGAGGCCCTGGGGGGGCCGCATGACCCCAACGTGGCCAAGACCAAGAACAACCTGGTAAGGCATCGGTGGGTCCTGTCCAGGGGGCACTGTGGGTAGGGGGACGTCATACTGCTGCAGGTCCTTTCAGGACAGAAAAACAGGAGAGAAACCCAGTTCACAGGAGCCTGTGTCAGGCTTTATTGTCATAGCGGATGCCCCTAACACTTCATGCACTGAGGTAGGAGGACCAAGGCAACGTGGTGGAGCAGGGAGGGTTCTGGTATGTTGTCTGCTCTGTAGTCAGCTGAGGCAGGATGCTGGGGAAGGCGGGCAGGTCTGAGAAGTTTCCAGGCCTAAGCAAGATGCCCACGCCCTGCCCCTGCCCTCCCCGCAGGCCTCAGCCTACCTGAAACAGAACAAGTACCAGCAGGCAGAGGAGCTGTACAAGGAGATCCTCAGCCAGGAGGCCCTGCCTGCCCCACTTGGTGAGCCCATACCACTGCTCCTACCTACCCTACTGCGTGGCGCTTGTTACCCCACTAACCGTGTCCCTCTGTTCCACAGGCGCCCCCCACGCAGGCACAGCAGGTGATGCACAGCAGCAGGTACGCAGGCTCCACCCTGGGTCCTTGTGGGCCTGGTCTGGGTGGGCCCACCATGTCCCCACATGTCACTGTGTCCTCCCCAGGTCTTGCACAGAAGCAGCTCCTTCTCCAAGTTCCGAGAGTCCATCCGGCGAGGTAGTGAGAAGCTGGTTTCCCGCCTCCGAGGGGAGGGCTTGGCAGGGGCTGCAGGGTGAGTGCTGGGTGAGGTCAGCAGCCTGTCAACCTTCCATGGTGCCTGTCTGTGACTCTGTGACTGTCAGAGCCAAGGCCCTGCAGTCTTTCCTGACTCACTCTTGTCCTCTCGTCCTCTGAAGGATGAAGAGAGCCATGTCACTTAACATGCTGAACGTGGATGGTCCAAGGGCTGCCAGGACACAGGTGAGGGGCCAGTGATGGAGTAGGGTGCTGCGGGCAGGCTCAACAAGACAGGAAAGGTGGGGCTCCCTCCTGGGGACTCAATATAGGGGGGAGTGAGTGGGTAGGGGTATGACATGGCCCCAGTGTCAATTGGAAAGGAACTCTGACCACTCCTGTGCCTGCCCCCAGCTCTCAACCCGGCACTTGAGTGAGGCCTCTTGGACCCTCAGCGCCAGCACCCAGGACTTGAGCCCGCGCTAAGTGGACTGGCTACAGTGGCCACAGCTGCTCAGGAATCAGGGAAGGGCGGGCCGGTGGTTATCTGGTGCTCTGCCTTGGTGGCACCTGTGGATTGGGACCCTGCTATCCTCCCTGTAATTAAAGGCTGTACACTGGTCTGGGTATTCGCCTGAGGGTCCTGGGACCTTCCAGCACCTCCTGCGGAGCCACAGGTGTCACCCACAGTCCTGTGCTCAGAGCTGCTGCGCGATCTGCTCGATCCGCTGTAGTGTCTCCTCTGACTGCAGCTGCTCCAGACTGAGCAGTGACAGGCCCAGCTGATCTTCCTGGAGGGAACAGAGGTAAAGGACAGGCGTCAAACCACACATATCAACATGACCCTGGTGTCCGGTGACTGGAGTGCATGGCCACACTAGGAAGAGGACACTAGGGCTCTCTCATCAGTGTCCCCAGGCTGTCCACTCTCCCTTCCTTCCTGGCTATGGGGACCCTGAGGTGACTAGGAAAAACACGTGCACCTGGGAGGGAGGGAGAAGAGGCATGGGGCCAAGGACTCACCCTGTGGAAGGGCTGTGCCATCTGCCGCAGGAAGTACTTGGCGACCTGAACACCCTCGTCCACCGTCAGGTTGAGGTTGGAGTCAGTCAGGTGCTCCTGAATCCATCGAGGCAGCTTCCCACGCTTGTCAGCCCGAGCAAACCGCTGTGAGGAGGGAGGGGACAGCAAACCCAGGTTGCAATCCAGGCTGCCCACCACCCTGTCCCTGTGATGAAGTGGAATTGGGTAGGCTGGGGTGCCCAGAAGCGCCCTGAGCTCCACCTTGTCAGCAAAGACCATGAGACCGTAGTCTGTCTTGCCCCTGATGGCACGACCCACACACTGGGCTGCATGGCGCATGGCATCAAAGGTGAGAAAGTCATTCTCACGGATCTGGAACTGGTCCCGCAGGTACTCTAGTCGGGCCTGGGGGATGAGGGAGTAGTCTAAGGTAGGGAGCTAGCCTTTCCCATGTACGATGCTCCCCTCCTGACTCCACTGCTCCCCAACTCACCTTGAGAATTCGGCTCTGGGTGTAGACATAGGGGACTCCAAACATGATGACAGCCCGCCCATAGTGATGCACTGGGGGCAGGACAGCAGGGTTACAGTGCATCCTGGGCTGGTGCTAGGGCGTGCTTAGGGTCGCATCGCCCCCACGGTGTGGAAAGGGGACAGGACAAGAACCCTCTGCATGCTCAGTGCTCCCCCAAGGGAGGAGCCATGGTAGGGTGGGCAGGTCCACTCACCAAAGTCAATCCCTTCTGACACTTTGCCCCGAGCCACTGAGAGCAGAATGGCCCCACGGCCGTTTTCGCATGCCTAGGGAAATGGAGGCAGTCACTTCAGCCCCTTCCCATTCACCTGTTGGCAGCCGGCATCCCCTGCCTGTCCCAGGTACCCACCTCCTGGTACTTCTCCAGGGCCACACTGGTCTCCGCCCCGTCCTGGGTCTCAATGAAGAGCAGCTTGTTCCTCTGGATGTTCTCAAGGATGCCCTGGGGTGACAGGTAGGTCAGGCCACAGGGCCAAGCATCCTGTTTCAGCCCACTGCTGTGGCTTCCCATGGAGATCCCTCTCTGGGGCCCCAGCTGTCCAACCTCTTTGGCAGCCCAAAGTGGGGAGCCGATAACCAACCAAGAAGGTGGACACAGGGCCCAGAGCGGCCAGTGGAAGTGGAAGGCCTGCTCATGATCCAGGCAGGACCAACCAGGGTTATCCTGAAAGTTCAGATCTGTCACTGCAATGCTAAGGGACTGAGGCAAAAGTCAGGCTGCCCAGGACAGGACATGGGGTCCAGAGCACCAGTCAAGTTACCCGTGCAGCTCAGTGAGAGAGCTCTTTATGAAAAATACACCTCCACCCTACCTCACTGAGTTCAGAAGATGAGGCTAAGGTGCCTCCAAGCACAGTTAAGAACCTGCAGCCTCAAGACCCCGGGCCATCAAATCTCTATGTGTTTTCTTCAGTATTAGGGATCAACTGCAACAGCGGCCCACATACTTGCTCTCCCGCTGAACTAAACGCAAGCCACACCCACAGTCTACAGTGCCTGTTCAAACCTAGGCCTGAGAACGGGGCTCAATGCAGTCACAAGACAGAAGGCCAACAGGCCCTGTACCCCTGGGGGACCAGAACTCCCACAGCCTCATCCACACACTTAGGAGAGCTCCTGGATGGGAGTTCTGGTCCAGCCTAACTCCCCAGAGACCCTTCCCCTCACCCCAGGGGCACCAGGCCTACTTAGTCTGTAGCATATGTGCCCCAGAGGTGGGATGGGTGGCCCTCTGGTGGAGGGAAGCACTGAAGATCCTGTGGGCTTCTGGTGGGAATGGGTGGGGTGCTGGTAGTACCACTGTCCTGTCCTGTGCCACATGTCACCAGTGGAAACATGAGGACTGAAGCCCCACAGCAAGAGCAAAGCTGAGGGTTTGGGCAGCGGTGGCTAGGCACACCTACCTGCTCATACCAGGAGGCCACAGTGCTTTCCATGTATTGGTAGCTGGTAAAGAAGGCCACAATGCCGTCGGGGACCACAGCAGACATCTCCAGCAGGAGATTGCCGTAGTTGCGGATTACAGCTAGGGAGAGGGGGATGGAGTGAATCCTCTCCTGGTGCCCACTGAGGCTACTCACCTATATCCCCGACTCCTCCTCCCAAGCCTATTAGAGGGCTGTCTGCCACCCCTGAGGTTCATCAAGGCCATATGTACAAGAAACAGCACAAGAAACCTGTAGAAGTGGCTGTGTTTCTTCCAGTGCCTAATGTCCCAAGGGCCCTGTGCTATGTGTTGAGGCTCAGTAATGTGCCTGGTGGTGCAGAGACCCCGGGGAAGCCCAACCCACAGTGGGCCTGCTGAGCGTAGGAAGAAGGTCTGTGTTAGCCACAGAGGCTGGGGTCCTGGTATAGCAGCACTCCTCACCCACCTGAGACCTACCCCAACCAAGCCCATAGGTAACTCACCAATATCTTCCCTGGTCTCAAATTTGGAGCTGATGGCCACCTGGTCATTACCACGGCCAATGATCTGGAGAGTCAGAATGAAGACGATGTGACACACATGACAGCCAAACACCCCCTTTTTTGGTGTCTCATGTAGCCCAGGCTGGCCTTTAGACTAGGAGCCTCACTGAGGCTACCCATCCTCCCAAGCCCATGAAGGCTGTGCCCCAACCTCTAAGTTCTGTGTAACTAAGGTGCTCCTGAACTCCTGGTCCTCCTGCCCACTTCCCAAGATCACAGGCCGGCTTCACTACACCTGTGTACGTACTGCTGGGCATGGACCCCAAGGCCTGCTGTGTTCTAGGCAAGCACTGTATGAAACAAGGTCCGGGCTCAGGAAAGGCTTATACAGACAGTGGATTAGATGACCCTAAGCCTATGGTTGCTTCTGCCTGGCCAAATGCCTGGAGCTCAGCCATGAGCTACTGGCCTACAGCCACACAGCAACAAGCCCCAGGGAAGGGACCTCTGTGTTTCTAAGCAAGGCTACACCCCAGCCTTAGGTAGTTTCAGAACACAGGTCACCACAGCACACACCCACTGGCAACCCTCCCCAGTCCATGATAGTGATGGTGGCCAGAGGGAATGTTCCCAAAAGCCCACAGCTCTAAAAACAGCTGCCTAACCCTGCTGCCGAGAGAGGAGACCTGCAGACAGCCTCGTCCTTCTGGCGTGGCCCTCCACACAGTTTGTGCTCCGCAAGCATGCAATCAGGCTACACACCTTGCATAAGGGTTAAAGTGTCTGATTCTGTGCCAGGCAGCACCCCAGTCACAGTTGGCTGCATGTGGCACACGGACTATGAGGCTAACATGCCTAGCACCTTGCAGGGCTCTAAACTCCAAGGTAGAGGTCAGGAGGTGAGAGGACACAGCTCTGCCCCAGGCTTCAGAGAGGCGCATTACCCAAGTCACAGCCGGATGACACATGGCAAACTCACTCTGACCAGGATGATGACCACGCACCAGGCCTGCACTGCCCCAGTGTATACTCTGCATGGCTGCCTAAGCACTATGGCCCAGGTTGCTGGGAAGAAACCTCCCAGGTGCCACTGAGCCCCAGCTGAGCAGCTGGCTGCCCCCCACTTGTCTCACCCACTCACCATTGGGCAGAGGCAGACTCGGGCCAGCGTCATGGTGAAGGTTGCCATTGTGACAGGGTGGAAGTCCAGGATCTTGGGGTAGATGTCCAGTGGGGAAAGTGTCTACAACAGACAGCAAGGGAGACCTCAGCAGGATGGGGCAGGGACCAGGACCCCCATGGAGCAATAGCACAGAGTCCTTACCCCAGAGGTGATGATGACAGATTGGAAGCGTTCAAACACAGGCTTGATGGCCAAAGAGGCATCCATACAACTGTGGGACACACAGCAGTCACACAGGGCAGAGGCCAAGGCCTGTCCCATCCACAGAGGGTAGCATCTCACCTGAAGTGTAGGATGGGGTTGGCGATGGTGGGGGTCCTGTCGTCAAAGGGCTCGATGATAATGGTAAAGCCTGGTAGAGAAGAAGGCTGGTGAGTCTTGCTGTGGTCACCCCAGACACTCACCATCCAAATGCAGAACCAGGCACCAGAGTGCACAACAGCCGCAGCCTGCCCACTCCTCTGCACAGCCAGACCATGATTGGGCTGTGCCAATGCTCAGGTGTGGAAGCAGGGTGAGCCAGGGCTTCTCTGCAATTCCTGCAGGGAGGTCAGGACCACCCTTTCCCAGGTAGCTCTGCACCCCCGTCTCGCCCATCCCTGCTCCCCACAAAGCAGCCAGAAAGACACTGTGGAACCTCAAGTCCCTCCTCCCATAACCAGAAATGTGTCCGTGGACTCTGCGGTGCACCCTTGCTCCCAGCTGCCGTGTCAGCTCCATCCCCCAGGGCCCACTTGGTCCTTTGAGTCCTTGCTCCAGAGGCACCCTGGGAGACCAGTGCTACTGCTCCTCCCAGCACTGCCATACTTCCTAGTATCTCCTTCTGGACTGATCTTTGCTCCTAGCCCCAGGCTGTGTGTGTGTGTGGTGGTGGGGTGGGGGTGGATGGGGGCGTGGATGGTGGAGTGGTGGCTCTGGTAGACCCTACTGTTTCCACAGGGCCAGGCCCTTTGTTGACTGAACAAATTATCACATTCACAGATTGTTTCACTTGGCAAGAAATTATCAGGTCCTGTGTCGTCTCGTGCTGAGGACACAAAAATGACCAACACAGCCTCGGTCTCACCCACAAGGGCTCCCCTTCCACTGGGGAGACAGCTAACCAGAAACTCAGCTGGGACAGAGAAAGGGGCAGGCCCAGCAAGGAGTGGAGTGGTGGTAATTTTCTGAGAGCTAAAGGACTCAGGGAGATGATGGGGGCACAGGGAAGGAGGATTCAAGAGAGAACGTGGAGTATCGGTAGATAGGGGCAGGGAGAACAGCGAAGGCCAAGAGAAGGGGCTTAGTGAGGGCTGAGAGCAGAAAGAAGCAGACAGCTGCCAATAGCCCTGTGGTCGTGCTTATGGCGGGGTATCCTTCCGAGGCCAGCCCAGATGCAGGATGCCAGCTGACCTGGTTTCCTGGCTACGGTAGTAATCCCCAGGGATAAGCTTAAAAACTCAGTGTAAAGCTGGGGGCAGGGCAGCACGTGGACAACAAGCAAAAGCCTCCAGAATGTCCCCCTCTGGCTGGGCGGTGGTGATGCACGCCTTTAATCCCCCCAAACAAACAAAAAAAATAACAGGAATGCCCCCCTCTGCCTCTGTGTATGAGCTTACATCCCTTTCCCTCAAGGTCTTCATGCCCAGCACCATGCTTCTACACCCTGGCCTCTTCCCATAGCTCCCCCTAAGCCTCCCTTTCCTGTCCCCAGGCTCTATGGCTCCCCCTCTCTACTAGAGGAACCTTGAAAAAAACCTCACCAAGTATATCCCTTGCCCAGAGCCTGCTGTGGTTCCCAGCGCCCTCATCACACACGAGGCTCCTCACCCAGCTGAAGGGGAGCTGACCCCACAGCACCCTCTGGCCACTCGCTTTCTCCACTCTGCAGTCAGAAGGAGTCTCTGGACATGTGGATCCGAACACGGGGAGGGCCCAGCAGAGGCAAGAAGGGAGCTTACCCTTGGCATAAGTGCTGACAAGAGTGGCAAAGTTAGCAAGGAGTGTGAGCGGGGAGAAGTCGGCCAGGTCAGCAATCTCCAAGGTGTGCAGCAGGGACCGCAGGCGCTCAGCACAGAACCTGAGAAGCGATGGGGTTGGGAGAGGGAAACCACCTGTTTCCCTGGGCACCTGAGCATTGTTTGTGGCCAGCCTGTCCCCACACTGTGCAAGTCACCCAGAGCTACCACTCCAGTACAGGATGGCACACAACACTACCATGTGTGCAGGTTCACTGCCTGTATGCAAATTCTTGTCAAGCAAGACCCATGGCCAATAGTCACTCTGCTTCTGTCCTGCCGCACTCCTCAGCCAGTATCATGGACCCCCATGCTCAAAGACAAACAGCCGCACACACTTTCCCAGGTTCACAGAGACTGTTACTCCACCACCCCACCACCCTCCCCCGCCACAGGGATACATGGCTGCAGCAGCACCAGGTAGTCTTGCAGTGTTCACTGCCAAGAATAACTGACCTCAGGGCTCCACGGACTCCCTCCACACCCAGCTCTGACCTGACCCCCTATCACCAGCGCATGGTCTGGTCCCACTGCAGGCTGCACCTGAGGGGCTTGCGCTGGATGCACACGCGCTGGGCCAGGCCGCTCAAGAAGGCAGGTGGACTCTCCTGCACCACATGCTGCACGCGTAGCCGCCACTTGACATACTCCAGCAGCCGCCGCAGGAAGCCCAGGAAGTGCTCAGCAGTACGGATGGAGCCTGGCACTGCCTCTGCAGGGACACTGAGTCAGCTGGTACAGGAAGGGGGTATGAGGGGCAGAGGTGGGTGGGTCATGGCTCACCCTGCAGCACCTCGTCGGGCAGCACAGGGTTTGCTAGGTGGGCATCTGTCTCCCGTGCTGCACTGGCCTCCCGCAGCCCCTCCACCAGGCGCCGGTACTCGTCCCGCAGCCGCTGCTCATCTGTCTCCTTGATCCTGATGGGGACATGGACAGGAGCTGGAATGGGGAAGGTGTCTAGGGTCACTAAGACAGACAGCATACGGAGCAGAACGGGCACCTGAGCACGGTCTTCTGCAGGGTGTCTAAGTTGTTCTGGCAGCGGTCCAGAGTTCTGCGGGTGAGATTGACACTCATGGAATCAATGCAGACATTGTCTAGGGAGGAAAGCAGAGAAAGTTGGGCTCAGCCAGGCTTGGGGGCAGGGCAGAGGGGCTGCCACTGTCTGCACACCCTGGCACTCTCCTCACCGATGTTGTGGGCTTCATCGAAGACCACAACGGCCTTGCGAGCCAGCTCTTTGGACACCAGGTCCGCAATCTTGGGGTCCAGGAGGTAGTGGTAGCTGTAAACCACCACGTTGGCATGCAGGATCTGAGCACATGGAGGGAAAGGTTGCCCTGGGCCTTGCTGCCCCCCCATACCACTCCTTCCCAGGTTCACAGAAGTGACCTGACACAGCAGATGGATGGACAGACAGACAGGACCACCCAGACAAGGCATAAAGAGAGGAAGTAGGATGGAGACAGATGGCCCAGGTACCAGGACAACAGACGCAAGCCAGACAGATGGGCTGACAGACAGGCGGGCACAGTGCCCATGTCTATGACCCCCACATCTGAGAACCTGAGGCAGATTATTCCAAGTTTGAGGTCAGCCTGGGCTACAAATGAGATCCTGCCTCAGAACAGAACAAAACAACTCTTCACCGAGTATCGAGCCAGGAAGTAGGGGCACCAGCCCTGTCGCTGCCCTAGGGCCTTCAGGTCATCTAGGTTGTAGATGCCGGCAGAGAGGGGCACCTGACGTCCATGGGTGTCAAATTCCTGGGGCAAGGCCAGAGGATGGCAGGGTCAGGACCAGCTGCTGTTCAGCAAGTCTCTACCCTCCCTGGCCCGGGCCCTTCCCTGTACCTCATAGAAGCGGCAGTGAGGCAGGCTGGCATCCTGCTGGTATTGGGCACGCAAGTACGAGGCTGTGAGGCTGTGGCACTTGCCATCCACGTCTTTCCCAAAGCGCAGTGGTGTCACCTGAGGGTTCAGGGGACAACTTACAACAGAGTCAGGAGATAATCACGCCAGTTATGCCAACCTGGTCCTCCAAACTCGGACACCTGGAGTGGCATGTCAGCTGGGGTTTCTGGGCAACTAGACCTGATCCACTATTAGTTAAAAGCACTTCCTGCAGAAATGTCAGAGTGGGACCACTGCTAAGACTCAAAACTGCCCCAGAGCTGGGCATGGCAATCCCAGTTACTAAGACAGCTGAAGCAAGAGGACTGCACACTCAGTGAGCCTGGGTACAAACCAAGAGCCGACCTCACAATAAAACGTGAAAGGGAGCTGGGAGCATAGCTCAATGGTAGGCAGAGGGCTTGCAGAGTACATAAAGCCCTAGGGGCAATCTATAGCACAGTACAACCAAACCACCAGAGGGCCAGCTGGATGGCTCAGTGGGCCTGACAACCTGATTTCAATCCTTGGGATCCAGAGTGAAGAGAACAGACTCACAAAAGTTGTCCTCTGAGCTCCATACATGTGCACTGGACACATACCCCCACTTCCCAGCACACACACATGCACACATACACACACACAATATGTATATGTGTGTGTATATATATATATATGTATGTGTGTGTGTGTGTATGCTTAAAAAACAAAATCCTAAGTTTCTCTAGAAATCAGACAGGGCTGGAGAGATGGCTCAGAGGTTAAGAGCACTGGATGCTCTTCCAGAGGTCTGAGTTCAATTCTCACCAACCACACAGTGGATCACAACCATATGTAATTAACTTATGCTTCATGTATACAAAAATACCAATACTTCGAGTAAGCTCCCATAGACTCTGACCTGTCCCATAGGTCCAATGTGAAATTATGGATGTGACACTCAAGCAGTTGCTGAGCTCGAACGAGCCAGGACCTAACAACTGAAAGAGGCGCTCCACTGGTGGCTACCTCACAATGGCAAAGGGTTTTCTCTGGGGCTTGGACTGGGGACCCCAGGGCTGAGGGCAAGGCCCGGGTCTCACCTCGGGATGAATGCACAGGTTCTTTCTCGAGCTCAGAGCCAGTCCTAAGAACGGCAGCTTCTCCCCCTCCTGCTGCTCATAGAAACTGAGCAGCTTGCGAAGCTCTTCTATGACCTGCTTAGACGGTGGGAACATTGGGTGGGGACCTCAGGACAAGCATAAGCCCTGAGGGCAGCAACTGGGAGGGGACAGAGCATGGGGTTCATCCACACTGCCCACCTTCTCAATCTCTGGCACAGTCCGTGAGCAGTAGATAAGTTTGGTCACCTCCAGTGGAAAAGCCTGTGGGTGACAATCAGCTCAGCCCCATGCAGCCCTTCCCGGCTCCCCAGTCCGGACACTCAGGACGATCACTTACCCTCTGGTAAGCCACTATCAGCGCCAGCAGGGATACTGTCTTCCCAGTGCCTGAGGGCATCTCCAGGACTCCATGACCCTGAAAGTTGGGCACAAAAGAAACAAGACACAGGCTATCAGAACCCCAGGGACATAAACTCTGGGGACCTCCCTGACACGCTACTACCTGGGATCACAATACACACAACGGTGGAACTGCCATCAGAGTCCCAGGAAAAGCGGCTTTAGCTCTGCTTCTCCTTTTGCTGGAGTTTATTTTTCATTCTTAATTTTCACCCCAAGAATTGCTATGTAGCCTTGGCTAGTCTAGTACTTGCTATGCACCTCCAGCTGGTTTCAAACTCTTGGCAATCCTCCTGCCTCCACTCCCGAGTACTGGGATTACAGGCTGAGCCCTATTTCACTGTCCTTGCTGAGCAACAGAAGGTAAGAACCTTCACCTCTCTGGGTCACAGCACCCTTGCTTCTAAGCGGCTCCATAGCTCTTACTTGGAGCAAGATTGTGAGGACTGCTGGGTGGTGGTGGCACACATCTTTATAATCCCAGCACTAGGGAGACAGAGGCAGGTGGATTTCTGTGAGTTCCAGGCCAGCCTGGTCTCCAGATTAAGTTCCAGGATAGTCAGAGATGTTAAACAGAGAAACCGTGTATCAAAAAAAAACAAAGAAAAAAATTGAAAGGGCTAATAGAATTGTGGGTCAGAGAGATGGCTTAGCAAGTAAAGGTACCTGTGGTCAAGCCTGATCCCAAGTTCAGGACCTACATGGAAGGAAAGAACCAACTGCCTCTCAGAAGTTGTCCTCTGACCTCCTCTTGCATACCATAGCATGGATACACACACTCTCAATAAATAAGTATAATTTAAAAAAAAATTTTTTAAAGAAAGTTTGTGGGGGGCTGGAGAGATGGCTCAGAGGTTAAGAGCACTCCTGACCTCAGTACAGGAGGTACTGAGTTCAATTCCCAGCAACCACATGGTGGCTGACAACCATCTGTAATGAGAT
>LOJH01014499.1:7768-24093 GCA_001685095.1 Ellobius talpinus
TCTCTCTCTCTCTCTCTCTCTCTCTCTCTCTCTCTCTCTCTCTCTCTCGTATTTTCTTCTTATTCATGTTTTAAAACAATCTTTTCTCATTTTACATACCAATCCCAGTTCCCTCTTCCTCCCCTCTTCCTGCATCCCCCACCTTGCGTCCACTGAACCCCCACATCCACTCCTCAGAGAGGGTAAGGCTTCCCATGGGGAGTCAACAAAGTCTGGCACATCACTTTGAGGCAGGACCAAGGCCCTCCTCCTGTATCTAGGCTGAGCAAGATATTCCTCCAAAGAGAATGGCCTCAAACCAGCCAGTTCAAGCACTAGGGATAAATCCTGGTCCCACTGCCAGTGACCCCACAGACTATCCCAGTCACACGACTGTCACCCACATAGTTTGGGCCTATGTAGGTTCCTCTGCTGTCAGTCTGTAGTTAGTGAGCTCCCACTAGCTCAGGTCAGCTCTTTCTGTGGGTGTCCCCATTATGGACTTGATTCCTTTGTTCATATTATCACTCCTCCCTCTCTTTGACTGGACTCTGGCCCAGTGTTAGCTGTGGATCTCTGAATCTGCTTCTATCAGTTGCTGGAGAAAGTGTACCTTGAACACATGGGCACAAGAGACCACTTCCTAAATGTTACACCAGTAATATAGACACTGAGAACAACAATAAATATATGGGATCTGTTGAAACTAAGAAGCTTCTGTAAGGCAAAGGACACAGTCAGTAAGACAAAATGACAGCCAACTGCATGAGAAAAGATCTTCACCAACCCACATCAGACAGAGGACTGATCTCCAAAATATATAAAACACTCAAGAAACTAGACATCAAAATTCCAAATAATCCAATTAAAAATGGGATACAGATCTAAAAAGAATTCTCAACAGAAGAATCTCAAATGGTCAAAAGACACTTAAGGAAATGCTCGACATCCTTAGCCATCAGGTATTATTTTCTTAAAGCCTGTGGACTGGCGATCCCATGGGTAAGGCACAATGAAGGGGAGGGAGCTCTTGTTGATGACTAACCCATCTGTAGACAAAAGAGTATTAGAGTATCTTCCAGGATTTTATCTCCCTCTCCAGACAGTCCTCTGGAGATTTCACTGATGGAAGGCTGGGTCCCTGCATCCTCCCCTTCCTCATCAGTGACCATGAAGCAGTAGAAAAGAGGTACAAGAAGGAGAAGAAGAAAAGAAGACGAAAAGAAGATCAGAATATTTTTGCTCTATATTACTATTTGGTGCCCTGTGACCTTAATCAACGCCTAATCTTATTTTGTCTGTGTAAGATCCATCATTTGAAAAAATAAAATCTCTAGAGTGAGAACCCCTGCTGGCTGTCCCACCCCCTCAAATGTCTAATCTGCAAGCAAACCTGATGTGTGTATCTAGAGAATATGGAGTGCTCTTTCCTATCAGCCTGTTTATGTCCTAGCTGCTGGGAAGAGAAAACAAAAGTGGTTTGCAGGGCACCATGGAGCAGAAACAAAAACAGGCAGCAGGAAGAAAGAATACGGAGAAACAGACTTGGAGATGTTGGCCTCAAGACCCAGTGGGAGCCCCGTCTCCGGCCTGCCCCACAAGCAAGCTGATCTAACTTTGCCTTTAGCTGTTACTGACACCTGGAAAACTCTGACTAGGGTAATTGTCCTCTACTTTCTCCACTGACTGACTGGCCGTGCCGAGAATGGAGCCCAGGGACCACACCTGTGTAGCCAAGCCTTCTACTGCATAGCCCCACCCACCATTTCATCTTTTCTCCAGTTTCCATCAACTTGGGGACTCCTGAGATGAGTGTCCTTTGCAAGGCCAGGAGAGCTTTGTACACAGAGTAGGGGCATGTGGGGGCTTGAGTGGGGTAGATGGAGAAGGGAGAAGCACATGTCTGTGAAGGTGACATCTGTAGTGTCAGAGCTGCCATCCATCCCATAGTCTGGCTAAGGGACACCCTGTTTCTGCCACCCCCGTGACAGCTATGTGGGTTACAGACAAATAGCTAAAGACCCTCAAGGGGCAGGGAGTAGCAGCACCCAACAAGGTTTTCCCACACAAAGAAAAACTTTCTCTCCTATAGCTTGTTCATTGTTGTCTCTGTTTGAATTCCAGGCAGTCTCCACCTTGAACTGAAAGCAAGCTTGGTATCAAGAGGACTTCAGGTTTTGCTTGCATGCTAGAATTGCCCAGGACAACAGAAAGAAACAGAAAGAAAGCTCATCAAGGGTTTTGTTAGCCATATGGTCTACTCCTAGGTTCTTACACTAAACTATTCACAGCCCAGGAGCCAGGTATGGGGTGAGGAAGCTAACAAACAGAGAGGAGACCTTCTCCAGGGACTTCTCCCAGGTGTGTGAGTCAGAAATCTGCCCCCTCCTACCCTCCATCCCTGCAGCCATTATCAGTTCTTTTGGGGCTGGTTCTTTGAGGTCCGGTTTGCCTTGCCTCTGGACTTAGGAGTGACAGCTGAGCCTGTGCCCCAGTTCTCAAATGAGAAATCTCTATCCAGTCATAAATATCAAAGCATCTCACTCCCTCAGATCCCCAGCCTACCCCTCACACTCCTGGTGTAGGTAGGACCGAGTGGAGTTCCCTCTCTGCTAGCTGAAGTTGAAGTATTCCCTTGATCAGATATGGCCCTCTGAACGCCACTTCTGAGTCTTTCTCTGTGGTTTTCAGTCCAGTGTGTGAGCTTGAGTAGAGAGCATCTCAAATCCCAGGTAAGTCCCCCAGTAACTGTAACAGGGTACTGTTGATCATCGAGGGGATTGCCAGGCTTCTTCCCTGGCACAAAGAGCTCAATGCTGAGAAAAGACAGAAGACCAAACCATAGAGAGGGGGCAAATGACAGCTTTATCCCATTGGGATGAGAGGGGCCCCATGACTAGGAGCCTGCTCTTTGGAAACTCGTTTTTCCTTTTGATCTTATTTAGATACCCATTCCCGTTCCTTCCTGCCATTGCCTTACAATGTTGTGTGGAACAGGAAGCCATGTCAGAGGCCCACCAGGTTATTTTTTTCTTTTTCCTTCCTTGTCTTCCTATGTCTGTCTGTCTACCTTTGTCCATCTGTCTACCTATGCCCGTCAACTCTGCTCCCCTTTTATCTACCTATGTCTGTCCAACTCTTCTTCCTAAGATCAGTTCTTTCACATTACATCAATGAGTGACATTGGGATTGATTTGTCTCTCTGAGCCTGACTTATTTCACTTAACGTGTGACCTCTGGTTCCATCCCTGTTGCTGTAGTTATGAAAATTCACTTTGTGTTGTTGGGTACTATTCAGCTGTGAAGAGGTGCCATGTGGTTCTTGTCCATTTACTGACTGATGGGCACTGACAGTTGTTCCCATCTCCCGTCCAGCCTAAGTAGCTGCAGTTAACATGGTTGTGCAGGCCTCCCCTCAAACTCCATGGCACTTCGGACCTCTGTGCTTCTTGGGGCCCCTTCTTCGCTTCCCAGGCCCACACATACTTCTCTCTTCATTTGGAAATCCTCATTTTCTAGACACATTCAACCCCCCTCCCTCAGATGCTCAAGAATCTCTCTGTCATCTCTGTGCTTCATTTTTTTCCTGTGTATGTCCGGTATTCAGAACTGTGCCTGGCTAAGTGAACATGTGCAGTCTATGTTAACTGAATCATGTATGAAGGCATGAACAGACGCGCAGCCTCAGTTGCTTTCCCCAGTGGCAGACACGGTGGTGACTTCCTGCTGAGAGGCCCACTTCTGATGACGATAGCACCTGTCTCTTTGTGTATGCTTGGATTCTCTCTCACTTCCCAACCCACATGTGTGCACACCGAATGAAGGTGTTAATGGGTTTTACTTGGTTCTGCTTCATGAACCCTAGTTGCCTGTGTCTGCTGTGTTGTTTGTTCTTGCCACTGTGTCCTCACAGCATGGGGTGAAGCCCTGGCTAGAAAAGATGCTGCAAGAAGCTGTGGTAAGAGACCAGAAGGAGTTTCCACCTGTGTGTGGCATTTCACATAGATCAGCTAGTGTCTCCTGGGGTGCCTTCCTTGCCTGCTGACTCTCAGGAAGGTTGGCTTGTGGAGGCTGTACCCATAGGCCTTGCACTACAAGACTTGGGAGTGCCTGGGGAGAAACTTCTCCTAAGGGGATCCACAGGAGTTAAGTAGGTAAGCACGGATCCAGAACTGCATTAGGTAAGAGGCTTTCTCCTGTTCCCTTTCTCCCACTCTTCCTTCTGCCATCTGCCACCGGTTACTGTCCAGGTGTGCGTCTGGTTGCTTGTCCTCCTGTGAACGTCATTCTGTCATCCTCTCTGTTTGTCAGACTATTAGTTACCAAATTGTTGAGAGTTTGACCTGCTACTCGGCCAAACATCTGCCCCAGGTGCTTCTCCAAGGCGAACAACTAGCTCACACTGCTTGCAATTAACTCACCGTGATTGGTCCTAATTCTGGTCAACTTGCACAATTGAAAGATAAAAAAGAAAACTTATATATTGTCAGTTACTCAGTGGATCTGATCTGAGTTTGTTAAATGTAAGCCATGGTCATGAATGCCACACACCCCATCTCCAAAGCTCATCTTAGCGCCACACGCTTAGGAAATTGTACCCAGCCATTCCCAATCTAAGTGAGAATGTCCATACCCAGAATAAATTAGAATACTCTTAGTTAATATTAAGTAGAATGGTCTAAGTTAGAATGTTGTTCTGCAGTAGAGGTTAGAGTGTCCTTACCCTGTCTAAGTGAGGGAAAGTCACTGGTCTTCTCGTGTCCTAGGGACATTTCAGCCATGTGCTACACACTATTACACTTGTTTGTATCTCTTGTACTGGGGGCAAAGTTAAATTGGATGTGCCTTTTTATTTTCATAGCGGTCTTTATTAGAACAATTAGCAAGTGCCGCGCAACTAGCGGTTGCTCAGTAAACACACGCTGACTGACTACTGGGTCAGCTACCATCTATGAAATCCCCTTTACTAATGCTGGTCAGGCCTGGAGAAATGCAGGCAAGCAGCTCCTGGGAAGAGCCTAATAAACAGCCCTGACTAATGCTTAGCAGCCTAGATCAGAGGCGGGGGTACTGGCTCCGTAGCTGTGAAGCACGGATTCCAGCATCGCACCTACCACTGGGGACCTTTGAACACTGTAATTGTGAAGCCACATTGGAAAAGTCACATGCACTCAACTTCATCGTCTGAAAATGTGGGGACACTAATAAGTCACCTCCACTTGTTAAGGAGCATGGTGAGAACCACACAAAGGGATATCTGAAAGAATCTGATAAAATGCAAAGCAGCATACAGGAGGAAACTCGCAGTTGCTCCTGCTCACTCTGGTGTATTTAAAACCCTACACAAAGGTCGTTTGGTATATTTAACTCAATATGCCTAAATATTGTTGAAAACATTATTTGCCATGTATACTCTGTTTAGCGTTATTCAAGACAGAATGAGGGCAATTTGTGCTCTGGGTCCAATCAACGCTTTAGCCATCCCTCCAGTGTGTTAATATAGATGTTAATATGAGTATGGAAAAGCAAATGACAGAGACAACTGACCATACTTTCAAAAACCTGCTTGCTAGCTGCCTCTTCAGTTCCTTTGTGAAACTATGTGGGATCTTTGTCTTCACATATGAGGGTGTCTCCTGAACGAACCAGGCTGACTCTATTAGAGATTTTTGGAGCAATTCCAAGGAAATTTCACATTGTTGCCCTTCTTGATATGAGGTCACAGAATTCGCTTGGCTTCCAATAGACCCGCACGGGGCTGGAAAAGCTTCAGGTTGCCTTTCCTTCACACAGCACATGGATTCCCTTGGTACCTGCTAGTTCTTCTTTTGCTAAGTGGTGAATTACTGACCAAAGGTTGTCTTTGGGGCAGAGCCCTCTCAGCTGACTTTCAATTGAGACTTGCATCATTACCTCTTTGCTGATCTCTTCAGCACCCTGTCCTCCTTCTTACCAGTGCTTTTTCTTTTGGGGGTACAATCTAAAGAGCCCACGTTTGAGTCAGCTGATGGATACTCTGCAGAATTTGGTGCTAAAGTCCTTTGCCAGCCCCCTAAGCCCCTCTCATCCCAGGATAGGTTAAGTTTAAAACAATTAACTACACCCATAAGTAAGTACTTGTTTCTTTAATTTTAAAATAATGTAAGTTAGAGCTGGGCAGAAGGTTCCGTGCACAAGAGCGCTTGCGGTGCAATCATGACAACCTGAGTTTGAGCCTCCAGTGTACATGCAAATAAACAACCTGGGTATGACTGCACAAGGGCCCACCTCTCCAGGGCAGTGAGCTATTGGAGACAAGACGTGCACAGGGGCTTACCAGCTAGAAAGTCTAGCAAAAATTGGCAAGCCCCGGGCTCAGTGAGAGATCCTGTGTCAAGGGAATAAGAAGGAGAATAATGGAGTGGAACAGCCCATGTCCTTCTCTGGCCTCTGTGCTTGAGTGCATAGACATGTCCGCCCACGTCCATATACCCCCACAGCAAAGGACAAAACAGTGCAAGGCACACGATGTGTTCTTAAAATCCCGCATACCTGAATTCCATCGTCTTCATTCCTTGTTCTTCTTCACAGTTATTTAGGGCATGAGAGCTAGTGTACTGAAAACGAACATAATAAAGATAAGACCAAACAGTTCTTTGGGAAATGACTCTCAGCTCACTGAAGGGCAGAACAAAAGTAGAATAAGGAGGAGTGAGAAAGATTCGTGAAAATACTGCCCTCTTGTTACTGCATTACCAATGGCTCTAGCCTTAGCTACCCTGATTGCAGGTAGCACTCCTTCTACCAGCAGCACTCTCCGGTCCAGGCCAACGTTTACCTTCAAGGACTATTCTTGGATTATGTTTCCTGTCTGAACAGCCACACTGACTTAGATCCTGTGACACTCACAGCCTGCTGTTGTTGCTGAGATATGAGCTCAATTATTGAGAATTAAAAACAGGCAGGGCACATGCCTAGAAAGCAATTGAGAAACGGAACAGCTATAACCACAGCAGAAAGAAACTCGAAAAATTCCGTTTCCAGAACCTGGCATAATATAGTATGATGTGTCTTTTGTGGAGAGCCAACATAAAGAGCATGTTCTCCACTTCTACCAGCTTCCATTTCTCCATCCAGAGCAGCTCCTACCTCACTGTGGTATGCAACTCTTTGAATGTTTTGAAGACAATGAATACCAGTTAGCGTTCTGTTTCTTGCTTGGAGAAATAGAACCCTATGAAGAAGCCCTAAAGCCATTTAGTTCAAGAGGTGAATCTTGGTTTCTGCAGACATCATTTCTCCTCTCCTTGATGATGCCTTCTAACTGGTCCTTGTGGCACAATATTGACCCATCTGAAACGTCACCAAGAAGACCCACAGATCCTAGGCATATTTCTGGATAGAAACTGTAATCTGTGAGTAGTCCTTGAAAATGGATAGTAGGTGTGTTAGTTAGTTTTTAGTCAACTTGACACAAGCTAGGGTCATCTGGCCTATAGGCAAGTCTATGGAGCGTTTTCTTGATTAAAGATTAATGCAGAAGGGCACAGCCCACGTGGGCAGTGTCATCCCTGAGCAGGTGGTCCTGGATCTTGTAGAAGGGCAGACTGAGCAAGCCAGGGGAGCAATCTAGAGAGCAGTATTCCTCCATGGCTTCTCCTTCAGTTCCTGCTTCCAGGCTCATGTTTTGACTCTGCTCAGTGATGGACCATGATGAGGATGTGTAAGTAAAATAATCGCCTTTCCTTTCTAAGATGATTTTGGTCATGTTGTTTTTATCACAGCAATAGATAAAGTAGATAAAGAACTAGGACAGTAGGCAGGGGACATGAGTAGTTACAGCCCAGAGGAGATGGCATCTTAGTCAGCCACACAGCAGAGCTCAGGGCCCTTTACTGTTATCCAAGCACATCAACAACAAAGTTGCATGCACTGGGCTCTCTTTCTCTGATGGAAGAGAGTCCCAGCTCAAAGTGACATTGGGGGACAGAGAAAAGATTAAAAACATATCCAGGAAAGCTGTCTCCTGGAGCCAAAGGTGACACAAGATGGAGTAAAGGTTCAAGGGAGCTCCTGTTTATCGCAGGGAAGAGAGCTTGCAGAGGCGGGAGGGCAAGGGCATGTGCTGGGGAGAGATCAGATGGCCCATGACTCAGCAGTGCAGCAGTGCATTGGGACAGCCAGTGCTGCAGGGCCCGGTGGGAAGGCGGCACAGAGAAAGTCCGCAGGGACAGCTGCTCCTGCAAGGACCCTAGGCAGGTGGGCCGGCCATGGCTAAGACAGCCCTCTAACGGACTCTGCTCAGGATTTTGCCTGTGTTGAAGCTGTGGGTGCTTCTGCTGGACACCATTTTCAGAGGGTGTGGATGGGTTGTCACTGCTGGGGACATGGGGAAAAATCAATAGGGGACAGTTATGTGACAAGTGAATGTCGTATTTCCCACCATGCTAACCATTACAAAACCGGTATTGGGCAGTTCCGCAGAAAGTTTCAAAGTATTTTATGTGCATCATAAATTGTTGATTATTCTCTCTCTTGATTAAGAAATTCAGTGTTTGTAATGCTTGCGGACCTTTGTGTTCAATGTTCTTTCTGAGCTCACTCCCTTTTAGAAGAGCACTTTCCTTTCTCCAACTCTCAGAAAAAGCCTCTCTCTTATGTGAAGCCTTTTCTGACCTTCCCAAGCAGAGCTATAGTCTTTGCTGGCTTCTGCTGTATCGTGAACATTCCGTGTTAAAGACTCATTAATCACACTAGATGGAATTAGAATAGGAACTTCCTAAAGGCTCAGATCAAGGGTGCAGCTCTTAGTCCTCCTTGTATTCTGTTAGCTGGGTGGGTCCTGCCATGTAGGATGTACTCCCTAAATATTTATTGGATGATTAAATAAAGGCATGAATGAAAGTCAGTATATAAATAAAAGATTTATGAGAATAGGTTAGTAGAAAGCCTGGTATTTAACCAGAAAAAGGCAGATCTTAACTCTGCATTTCTCAGTATATCACACAAGTTGGGAATCGTATTCTAAACAGAATTTTACATTTCTATTGGTTTAAAAATAAACCAAAGTCATTGAGCTGAGTATAGTGGTATACACCTGTCCTCCCAGCATTTGGGGCAGAGAAGGGCCAGGAGGATTTTGAGTTTGAGGCCACCTTGGACTACATAGTGAGTCCCTGTTGTAAGGAGACAGGAATGGAGGGTGAGGAGAAGTAGGAGAAGGAGGAGTAGGAGAAAGTGGGGGAGGAGGACAGGAAAGGAGAAAGAGAGTAATTTCTCCTGCCAGTAATTTCACAGTCTTTTTCTCTTTACCTCCAGGGGGGAGTCTACTGTTGAAATGGTGACAATGATGAGAGTTTCATATTGTCCCCTGCTCATTTGACACGATGCCAGCACCAGGATTTTTCAAGGTAGCAGCACACTAATGTGTCTTTTTAATCCTTAAGATCTGTATTCTCATGCTAAGACTGATCAGAAAGGAACACCGTCTGTACTTGGCATCACCCCCAAATACTCCATCTCTGTCTCCAGCGTGTAGCACCTGGTGCCCGTGGAGGATCTGATGATCTGACCCTGGCTGAAGCTGCTGAGCTCTGGGATCTTTCCCTTTGTTTCAGAAACAAACAGAACGGCATTAAAAAACAAAAAGTTTGTCTCGTGGCATGTGCTCTTAAAGCTCTTTCCTCTTGGCAGCTCCTTTTTACTATCTGCCTTTAATGTTGTCAACATGTTCCCAAGCAGGCTGGTGGGGTGTTAGCAAACACAGGCAGTGGGACCTCTCCATTTGCTGACAGCTGGAGAGAGCCCCACTCCAAGCAGGGGGCTTTAAAAGTCCACATTCCTTTCTTTTTCTCTTGCTTAGAACAAATTATTAGTGTCACGGTTTCATTATCTGTTTAAAAGTGCTGTGTGTTCTCAATGTCTTCAGATTCTCTTCGGTGATTGGTTATTGCCAAATGAGTTATGGATGTTTTAATCTGTAGCTAGATCCTTGAGTCTGGCAGACACGAGCCATCATTCTCAGACACTGGGAATGTGATGAGCATCTGATGCATCACAGGGACAGCCTGAGCCTGGGACTGTGGTTCACCTAGACCCAGATGATGGATCCTCTGCTCTGTCCCAACTTCCATGTGCTTCAGTTTCCTTAATTATGAAATATGGTTGACATTTCTTCCCACTGAGGAGTTAATGTTGAAACTAAATGAGTTATTAGACACACAGCTCATGTACTCTTAGATATCCATAGGGAATGCTAGACACAGGATGATGGTGTCGGCAACAACAAGGAGGCTGAAGATAGGATTTTCAGGAGATAAAATTCTCCAGCACTTATTCTCATCCTTATTCATAAAAATCAAACACCAATTTATGGATAAATATGATCCAAAGTTTTTCAAGGTGGTGCATTTCCAATTTCTTGATAAACATATCACAGAGCAAAGCTCTGCCTTCAGACCTTCTGATGCTACTGGTCTAGGTGATCTAGAAGTGGAAACTGATGAGCATCTGAGTCTCCAAATGCTTGTCCCCACTACCTGTAAATATTTGGGAGATGAAGACCCCAGCCCTCTAGAAGACTTTCTTCACGTCTCCCAAACTCTGGAAATGGTTCCCAGTACATCATATATAGAATTAATAAACAAAAAGCAAGAGGATGAAAAGATGTTACTATTTTAATGGAATTAATATTTAGGTTTATTTGGCAGGTGACTGTCTTTGTTTAGCAATGTTATGCTGTACTTTGAGTTAAGAGATATTTTGGAGAAGGCAGGGAAAAGTATTGAGGACAGACTTTTAACTCACACCAAAGCAGGTTGGACAGACTTGGGGAATGCAGGAAGAAGTGAGCAAACGGAGAAGGCATTCTTACTACCTAACATGAATTTTGTTTTTCCAAGAAAAGGTGTTCTTCAGTAATTGGAGAGAAGGGGCTGGGCTACAGTTCCGGGGGTAAAGTGCTTCTCATGAAAGTGCTAGGACCTGAGTTTATATTCCAGAGCACACACTAAAAGTCAAGCCAGGGACTTGGTGTCCACTTGTAATACCAGTGCTGGGAGACAGAGGTAGGGGGATCCTTGGGGCTCACTGGCTAGTCAGCCTAGCTTAATCGGTGACCTCCAGGCCAGTAAGAGGCCCTACCTCAAAAGGCCCTACCTCGAGGCTCCTGAGGGATCACACTTAGGTTCATCATCCACACACACATTAGCACACAAACAACAAGAAACCGGATACTGAGAGTGGTAGGACTCTGTGTGGGCACATTTATTGGTTACATAGCAATTGAAGATGATAACCTTTCTTGACAAGCTGGAGCAAGGATCTTCATGGTGCCAGAAGGATGCCTCCCCAAGAGCCTCTGGAGACACAGATAGGAGAGGACTTATCTCTTCCCCACACTGGACTCCACACTTAGATTCACCGGAGACTCCTGTAAGTCCTGGGGGTAAGTGCTGGGGAAACAATAGCTTTCCCCAAACAGCCCACAGCCTGTGCAGTTCCTAGAATACATCTCCCACTCCAGATAGGAGGAAGGGCTGAAGTAGGGGCCTGGCAAGTGTGTTGGGTATCTTTCTTTTCCTATCAGGTGACAATGTGTCTGACAAGAGCGCCTTAAAGAAAGAAGAGCTTATAGGAGAGTGGGGGTGGGGACACCAAGCCAGTGGAGGAGGTCTGCCGGTCAGTTGCCTGTCTGTGGTTCTAGCAGCCTGTGTGGTCACATGTCCAGAGATTTGTATCTAAAGTGAGTCCACATCCTCTTAGGTTGGCAGGGCAGGTCATCACAGGAGGTCTTGTGTCTACAGGGAACCGGCAGCCTACGCCTGGGCATTTCTCACTCTGATGCCTTCAACCCTTTTCAAATGGCCTGAGGCTGAGCCACAAGTAAGCAGAATCTTCATTTTATTGGATACATGGGGAGCTGAATCGCATAGTTGTTGAGTCATAAATCCAAAGTTAAGTTGAGCATTCTGTCTTTTAAAACCATATCTTTCAAAAGTCCAAGTCCAGACTCTGCCAGGCTCTCTCTTTTGAGAGCATGCCTGCCTGTATCTTCTGGTCTCTGCTGTTAGCTCCAGCTTCAAGAGTAGAGGAAAAGAAACACACTGAATAACACAGTAAGTAATGCATGCAGATTTAGGTGTGGCCCAACTACAAGAAGTATGACAAATATTTACTTAGCTTACTTTGCCATGATGATGTAGCTGGGTGTATAGAGAGGACATTAATTCGGAATATGTGCTGTGCATATTTTAGCTCACAGAGCACTTTTCTCAGCTGTGGTCTTGTGTAAGGTATATAAGCTTCTCCCTGCCCCTCCAGTTAGAAGGGGAGATGTGCTAAATTATTGGTGCTTAATTTTTCCTCCAAGTTGAGTACTTTTTAAAATATTATTTTATCTTACTGTATGTGTATGCATGTTTTGCCTGCAGATATGTCTGTTACTCAGCGAGACCAGAAGAGGGAATCAAACCCCTCTAGCTAGAGTTGAAGATGGTTAGGAGTGGATGCTGGAGATCAAACCCCAGTCCTCTGGAAGATCAGTCAGTGCTCTTAACCTCTGTGCCATCTCTCTGAACACCTACGTCTAAGTCTTTAAAAGTCTCAATAATCTTCACTAAGAAGATATGTACCCCAGACCTACCCCATCTTCTCCCTTTTCACAGGCAATGAGAGTATGTGTACAGCAGGTAACTTCTTTAGAATCCTCACAGAAAGGGGATCTGACTGGATTGTCACTGATGTCGAGCGTCAATGTAGCCACATAATCTCCAAATAACTCATAAATATTCTCAAGGATCGTTAACTCACATGAGTATTTAGAAGCATAATATTAGAGGCCAATGCTTGGAAAGGTCCCATCATTTGATGATAGCAATGGTTATTGAGGATTTATCTTCCCCTGCCAATCAGTTCAGGCATGAGAGGGAAAGGAAAGAGACATTCATGGTTTATGGGTTCCATGGGTGTGGCGATCCACACCATTCGCCATTACAAGATGGCACTGAGGCTTGTGGTAAACAACCTTGTTTTGGCGCGTGTCCTTCATGAGTCTGCCTGGTAACAGCTGTGCACCAATCCTAACCTGACTAGTGTCCGTTTAGAGAGGAACACCCATCCTGCCTAGATATAAGCCACTCCCTTTCCTGCCTACTCGCCCCTCACCTCCAGCTCTCCCTCANAGGCTTGTGGTAAACAACCTTGTTTTGGCGCGTGTCCTTCATGAGTCTGCCTGGTAACAGCTGTGCACCAATCCTAACCTGACTAGTGTCCGTTTAGAGAGGAACACCCATCCTGCCTAKATATAAGCCRCTCCCTTTCCTGCCTACTCGCCCCTCACCTCCAGCTCTCCCTCAACCAAGAAGTGCTTCAATAAAGTGTGATCAGAGAAGAATCCTCGTGTCGGTGGTCTTTTCCCCCTGCGGGTCAGGGGCTCGCCACACATGGGCACAATCTTGGAAATCTCCCCAGCTTTGTTACTTGCATTCTAGACCCATTACGTCTGCTGAGAAGGTCAAAGATGCAGATACTTGCTGGAGAACTGACAATGCTGTGTGTCCATCGGAGCCACGCTGTGACAAGAGCACAGGCAAGCCTTGCTGAAACACTGCTGTGCTTTCCATGTTCCCTCTGCAGGAAGAACACACAGAGCTGAGTGGGAGGGTGACTTATGAGATCTTCACTGTCTTTCTTCCTCACATGCATGCCTTATGGAGGGCTTTTCTCAGCAGAGCACATGGGCACGGGCGATAGGCTGGACAGGTGGAAAGCAGTGTTTCTAAGCCTTCACCTGGGAGTGGCTGCGCCAGTGCCCGTTTGCTGTTTCAAAAACCTTAAAAACACAAGAATCGAGGGGTCATCTGGTTGACCCTCATTTTATAGATGAGAGGCAGACACTGGAGGGAGGGAGCAATCTCCTCGAGGTTGCATGCTTACCAACAGACTCTGGGTGGGCTTAGCTGATTTTCTATGGTCACTCTCTTCCTGTTCTCCTTCTCTTTCCTCTTGCTCTGTTTGAGTGAGCCTGAGGGCAAACCTAGGCCTCTGTGACCATGGAAATACCATGCAAGTGTTCATGCAGGGTAATATAAGTATATCGGTCACAGCTAAAGCTTTTGAAGAGACCGTCTAGTTCTAGAAAATAATGTCTATTGTGGTGATGTGATGTAGATAAACAGCGCAAAGAAAGCATCTGCCAGTGCTGCCTCTAGCAGTGGGAGGCTCTAATCGAAATCTGCTAAACAATTGGGAATCTAGTAGTTTCTTTCTAAAGAGCTCCAAGTACATCTTCTCACCCAGAATGCTCATCCTATCCTTAGAGTCTACATACCCTGGAAAGCAACAATTTTATTTACTTAACCCATACTTTGGATATTTGAGGAGAATATTGATATGCTTCTAATAATTCTCTCAAATTCTCTTGTCTCCTCTATTTTGTTCTCATTTCTGCTTTCTTTTTACTTACTTTCTTAAAATACCTCTATCTATCCATCCATCTGTCAGTCTGCCTGACCATTTGTCTGTCAATCTACCTATTTATCCATGAGGGAAGGGCCATCCTTGGACAGAGCAGAAGTTAAACTGTGCTTCAGGGACTGGGGATGTAGCTCAATTGATTGAGTGCTTGCCTAGAATGCTCTAAGTCCTGGGTTTAATACAGGCACCACAGACATCAGGTGTGGTGGTAACTGTGGTAATGTGCGCTGGTAGCCCCGCATTCTGGAGGTAGAGGAAGGAAGATCAGCAGTTGAAGGTCACCTTTGGCTACATAGTGAGTTCTGCTCCATGCCTATAAAGGTCAAAAAGAAAAGAGGAAGTAGGGCCTGTGAGAAGGTTCACTTGCTGCAAAGCCTGAAGACCAGAGTTCAATCCTAGAATCCACATGAAGCTGACTCCTTCAAGTTGTCATTTGATCTACACCTATGCGCTGTGGCATGGCAAATGCATGTGCATATGTGTGCACAAACACATAGGCACATACACTATACATAAACACACACATCGACATAATACATAAACAAATAGAAGATAAGAATAACAACAAATTAACCAAACCATGACAAAGACCCTGCAAAGGCCTGGGCATCTGCTCTTAACTTTGGGCCATATACCACCTATTGGACTGTTGCGATAGGCCATGGTGGCTTCTGCACCTATGTCTTAGTTTTCAGGTGTGGGAAGCACTTGACCTTGGGTGACATGTGTACTGAGTAGAGGCAGACTCTGAAGGAGCTGACAGATGAAGGCCAGGAAAAGACTACGGACTGGAAGGGCTTCCATGGGGGAGACAAATAAGGTTCCATGTTTACTGCAGACAGAAGTCTTATTGGTCTCTGTTGGGCTGGTAGGATAACTTCAGTGACAAAGACATTCATCCTGCAAAGAACTTTCTTTTTCCTACCTAAAGTGCCTTCATTGCCCATGGGTTTGGATGTGGCTTCCCTGATATTGCTTTCCCATCTATCTGCCACTGGGCTCAGGTCATAGTGTTCAGTATCTACCTACTGTTTGGAAGTGGAAGGCTTTGGTCCAGTGACAGCAATTTTTCTCTGTCCTGTGTGTGATTTTCCTATTCTTATCTCCACCAATTCATACGAGTAGAATTCCATCCTTAATGACCTGTATCTTTTGAGAATTACAAGAAAGTTGAAAAAGGTTTATTTCACCCTTACTGCAAAGGTCTTGAAGTTCAGAATTAATCTATGTTGATGTCCAGGAAATAGCAAAATACAGTTATTAGCAATGAAGTTTTATTGGAATACAGCAATGTCCATTTATTTACATACTGTCTGTGGCTGCTCTGTGTTATAGCTCTGGTCAGTGGTTAATAAGACAGAGATTTTATGGTTCATAAAACCTACAAAGTATTTACTCTCCAGCTCTCAACAGAAAATATGTCCTGACATTTTACCTCAACCTTTTGGTCATAGTAAAGGTGGTTCTGGATTCTTTGCAGTATGCTGAGAGTGCTTGTCCTCCCTGGCTGGCCCAGCTGGGCACACATGGGGACTCAGAGAAATGCACCTGATAAACGGTAGGCCCCCCAAGCCTGTGTCACAGAGACCCTGGTAGTCTGGGCTCCCCAGGTCTGTGTCTCACAGACCCAGGGAATCTGTGAGCAGATATAGCTTTGGACCCCATCAGATCTTGGGGAAAGTTCATTGTTTCTCTCAGCCTCAGAATCCTGGTTGCCTTCGCTATGGTTTTCAAAAGTCTGAGGCTGCTAGAATCTTCAAGGTGGTCTTTGACCTTGGCTGGAGAACCATTGTCTGGTGCGGGAGAATTATCTGTATTCTGTCAATCATGTGTGGTGCGGGAGAATTATCTGTATTCTGACAATCATGTATTTTAATAAAACGCTGATTGGC
>LOJH01014500.1:4249-21360 GCA_001685095.1 Ellobius talpinus
ACATGTGCATGCCAACACACACACACACGCACGCACACACACACACACACACACTGAAATAAACGTTAAAAAGAAAGTTCTTAAAAGCTGAACAAATCAAACAAAACTAGGCATTTCCCTTAGTTCTTCCTTCCCCGGCTAGACAAGGGACCATGGATTGTCACAGACTCTGTGCTTTTCTGGTACCTGCAGGGATACCGCCGAGACAGACGCCTGAAGACCTTGTTGCAGTCCGCGCAGTGTCCAGCGGCCGCGGTAGACAGCTGCTGGAGCCTCTGCCACTGGTGGTCCTTCTCACTGATGGGTAGGGTGGATGGGGAGACAGAGAGAGAGAGAGAAAGAGAGACAGGAAGGTGGTGATGGAGGAGACAGGGCCTCACATTGGCTTGAAGCTTGCCAGGTAGATGGGGCTGACTAGCCATTGAGTCCCATAGATCTGTCTGCCTTTGCTTCCTTAGCACTGAGATTGCTTGAATTTTAGTCCTCATGCTTACATGGCAAGCACCTTACTGACTGACCTGGCTCCCTAGCCCTCTTCAGTGGTGTGTGTGTGTGTGTGTGTGTGTGTGTGTGTGTGTGTTGTGCATCTTACTGACTGACCTAGCTCCCTAGCCCTCTTCAGTGTGTGTGTGTGTGTATGTGTGTACGTGTTGTGCACCTTACTGACTGACCTAGCTCCCTAGCCCTCTTCAGTGGTGAGTGTGTGTGTGCACGTGCGTGTGCTCACGCGTGCATGTTATTGTTTATACGCATACATGCAGACAAAACACTCATATATATATATAAATAAACATTAAAAAAATCAAATAGGGGCTTGTGAGATGGCTCRGTGGGTAAAAGTACTTGCTGCGCAAGCCTGGCTACCTCGATTTGCCTGCTGGAATCCTTACAAAGGTGGAAAGGAGAGGGTGGACTACACAAAGTTGTCCTCTGACACACATGCCCCCACCATGCATGCATATACAAACACACAATAATAAATAAGAAGTGTTTAAGTAAAACTCAAACTGTACGGAGGATTTATAAAAGCCTAGCCACCCTCCTCCTTCCTTCTCCAGCAACGAACTGCTTCTCCTTGGTATTCGCCAAGGTAAATACTCCTCTGCAGCCGTTTCTCCCTGGTATTCCTTCCACATTTGAGTAACAGGCTTCCTTTGACAGAGATTGTTCTCTATGGCGTTCCTTCCCTTTATCATGAGGAGTCATCTATCTGTTACCATGCCCACCAACTTCTCCTTCCTCCCACTGTGGTCCGGTCCCTAGTCTGGGTTCCTCTGCCAGTAACTCTGCTCAATTTGCAGAATATAATTCTGTATTCTCTTTCTGTTACCCATGAGCATACCCTGTAACTTCCATTCTGCAAGTCTCCCGTCCTTTCAGGCCCCCACCCCCAACGCGTCACCTGCTAAAGCAACCATTGTGGAAGCCACTAGCCATGAGTCTGCTTTGATATAAATCAAATAAGAGGAAAACTTTAGTTGCACCAGCTCAATATCTCAAGTTTGCCACTTCTTCATGTGATTAGTAACAATCGTATCGCAAACCACTCATCTTCACAGAATATGCTATTTCAATCTTTTCTCTTTTTTTTTGGGGGGGTTGGGTTTTTCTGTGTAACAACCCAACTGTCCTGGCACTAGCTCTTGTAGACCAGGCTGGCCTTAAACTCACAGAGATCCGCCTCCAGAGTGCTGGGAATAAAGATGTGCGCCACCACCTGGCAAGTTGAATCTTTTCTATATTTAATATTACATTCACACTCCATTTTGTGTGTGTGTTCATCTGTGGTGGATATGTACATATGTCTGTATATGTGCATGTGTGTGAAGGCCAGAAGTCGCCCTCCACCCTTTTTGAAACAAGGTTTCTCACTGAGTCTGGAGCTCTCTGATTGGGCTACAAAGACTGACTTGTGAGCTCTGGGGATTTCCTGTGTTTGCCTTCCCCAGTGCTGAGGTTATAGGTGCACACTGCCGTGCCTAGCTTCAATGCTGGGTGCTAGGGGAATCTCAAGTTAGGTCCTCACACTTTTGTGGCAAGTACTTTATGCACTGGCCATCTCCCCAGGTTCTGCATTCTTATTTTATCATTCCAATTGTTTTGTTTTTGTTTTTGTTTTTTGAGATAGGTTTCTCTACGTAGCCCTGACTTGCTTAGCACCAGTACTGGATTCAATTCCCAGTATTGCAGAAGCCATACAAAATGAATAAGACAAATGAATAGTATTTATGTTATTAGATAATATATGTGTTTCCTAAATAACTTGTGCTTTTAAAATTATATTGATGTATTTATTGTACTCTGTGTGTGAGCACATACACACTACCATGTATACAGGAGATCAGAGGACTCTCTGGACTGGGTTCTCTACTCCCACCTTATAGGTCCCATGAATTAAACTTGGCAGCAAGCGCTTTTCCTGCTGAGCCCGCTTGCCAGCTCCTTTCTTGAAAGTCAGGGAGACAGGATCTCTGACTGCGACCTGGGCTGTCCTTGAGCCAATGGCTTCTGCTTCAATGTCTGAGTACTAGAGTTAGTGTAAGCCACACTCCGAGCCTTTCTGGAAGTTCCTTATTTTCTTTCTTTTCATTTTATTTTTATTTTTCTTATTATTTTATCTGTATGGGTGTTTTGCCTGCATGTATGTCTGTGCACACATGCATACAGGGTCTAAGGGGACCAGAAGAAGATGGCTCATCTTTTGGGACAGGAGTTATAAACAGTTATATGCCTTTTGGGTGTGGGGAATCGAACCTGGGTCTTCTAGAAGAGTAACCAGTGCTCTCAACCTCTGAGCCACCTCTCCAGCCCTCTGAGTGTCTTTCTGGACTCATTGCATCTTCTGCTTTAACATATGATTTCCCTTTCATTATTATTATTATTATTATTACTACTACTACCATTACCATTGTAGTTGACAGGTTGTTTTTATGTAGCCCAGGCTAGCCTTAAACACGCGATTTTCCTCCCTCAATTTTCCTCATACTGGTAGTTCAGGCATGTACCCACTGTGCCTGACTTCCCCCAAATCCCATCTTGGTGACTACCTTTCCTTTCTCCTAGCTGGAACTGTTGCTCCCAGAATTACATCTTCTCCTTTCTTGGCTTGCTTCCTTTTTTCTCTGGAGCACATCCTCAACAAGCTTCTTAAGAAAGGCTATGTGGGAGTTGAATTTTCTGAGACCTGTCTTATTCATGCCTGTGGCCATCGCCTTTACCATTTAATTTATGGTTTATCTGGATGTGGAATTCTACTTCAAGAGTAGACTTTTCTGAGAACTTGAGAATTATTGCATCATAGACACCGACACATGTTGAGTCCTCCTATCTATCCTTATGTGTTTTACCTCCAGACAATTTGAAAATCATATTTCTCTTTGCTTTTCTGAAGCTCCATAATGCCGTATCTAGGTATGAACAACCATTTTCCCCTTTTGTTTATTGAGCTGAGAATTTAGTGAGATCTAAAGACTGGTGTCCATCAGAGCCTGCATTTTTAATCTTAACCTACTTATTTTTAGCTTTTTCTTTTTGAAAACCTCTGCCAGTTGGAGAGGGTACTAGGACTCCTAGACTGGTGTGGTGTGTGTGTGTGTGTGTGTGTGTGTGTGTGTGTGCTCATGTGCACACATGTTCACGTGTGTTCACATGGAGGTCAGAGGTTGACACTGGGCATCTTCCTCACTTACTTTCCACCTTGTCTTTTGAGACAGCATCACTCAATGAACCTAAAGCTCACCCATTTGGCTAGATTAGCTGGCTAGTGAGCCCCAGGGATCCTCTCACGTTCATCTCCCTAGCACTGGGTTTATGGGCATGCTACCTCTGGCTTTTAGCATAAATGTTAGGGATCCTAACTCTGGTCCTCATGATTACATGGCAAACATTTACCTACTGAGTCATCTTCCTAACCCTCCCAACCTCCCCTCTGATTTCTATGTCCTCATTTCTGTTGTTACTTATACCTGCTTTTCCTGCTTTTATCCTGTTTTTCTGGGATCCTGCTTTTAATTAGTTAACTAATTTAGTTAGTTAGTTAATTAGTTAGGGTTTTTTTGAGACAGGATTTCTCTGTGTAACAGACCTGGCTATTCTGGAACTTTCTTTGTAGACCAGGCTAGCCTCGAACTCACAGAGATCCACCTGCCTCCGCCTCCCAAGAGCTGGGATTAAAGGCGTGTGCCACCACACCGTTTATCTTTATTTTCTAATCCTTTTGGTGAATTAAACAAATCAACACTCTTACGTTTTTGTTTTGTTTTTTCTGAGACAGGGTGTCACTACAGCCCACGCTCTTTCAGGACACACATCCTGCTGCCTCCACCTCCCCAGTGCTAGGATGACCATACGTGTGGTCAGAGGATAGCTTTCAGGAGCCGGTTCTCCCCTTTCACCATGGGCCCTGTGGCTCTGTTTCAGGTCAGCAGGCTTGTGCGGTGAGCGCCTTTATCTGCCCTCCTTAAATTATTTGTCTCCTCCAAGCCGACATTGTTCTCTTTTCACTGTTAACGTGTGGATTCCTTGCACAAGAATTTAGTTCTTGACAACTCCAGCAACCTGTTCATTTTCACGGAACCTGAGACCAGTGGTGTCAGGTCCCCTGAGCTGCATGGAAGGAGTGCACATGTGTGTGAGTGCCCATGTCTGTGGCGGCACACGTGTGTCTGTTATCTCCCTGCCTGACTCAAGGGCTAGTGTGCTTTACGTGTCTTCCCCATTGCAGTGGGCTTGGGGATTTGAAACAAACCCTGGTAAGCTTAGCCTCAGGCATCTAGCACAGCTGCTTCAGACTGGACCCACGGGCCCAGAGGCCTAAAGAAGTCCAGTAGGCAGGTAGGTGTGGGCATGTGGTCACTTCATGTGTCCTACATTTCAGTCCCTTCTAAACTCATAAGCCAGAAGAGATGGGAATCTCTTCTGACCACAACGGAAGACAGAGGGCATTTCTTGAGGCGGGGACTCTGTGGTTTATATGCTGTCTGTCTTTAGTGGCCAAGTCAGTACTGACCCTCAGTTTTCTCCTCTGTAACATGTGACATGTAATTAGTGACGGCATGAGGTCACTGACAGAAGGAAACAACTTCACATGTGAAAGGTCTAGACCCCGGGAGTTGCTGGAGACGCGGTCTTCAAGCCTGACCTCCAGAGTCCTTGCTGCTCCCCCTTTCCACCCCAGCCCCAACCCCAGCCCCAACCCATTCTTACTGAATCAGTTCCAACACCCTTCTTTTCATGGCCCGGACTAGGTCCCTCTGACCTTCCAGCTCCTTCTCATACATGGCGTCCCTCCTCTCAGCCTCCTGCTGCTTCTGTTCCAGCATCATTTGCAACCGGGCTCTTTCTGCCTCACACCTGGGAACAGGAGACTCGGTTTTAGGAGAAAGGCCCAGAACCTGTGATGGGAGCCGGTCTACATATAGGTACAGCATACATGAACATACAGAGGCACACAACACGCATACATCATACACCATATGTACTACATATTGCACACACTACACATACCCACCACCTCTCTGCAGTGCACACACACACACTCACACCCCCACAATAATCGTGTATACCACACACCAAAATGAGCACCATTAGACAGATTCAGCAATTGCAGAAAAATAGAAACAGGGCCTAACCTTGAGTGTTCCTGTAGAGGGCGTTACTGAACATTTCCTTCCCTCCTTCCTGCCCTCCTTCCTTTCTCTCCCTCTCTCTCCCTCCTTCTCTTCCTCCCTTTTTCCTTCCTTCTTTCCCTCCCTCCCTTTTAACATTTCCACTTTAAAACGTAACTTTGGAAAGGTATATTTTTGGGAGGCCTGACTGGAAGGAGGGTGAATGCCTAGCAATCTGGGCTGAGGACACTACATCCAGCTGGGAACAACTGCCCGTAGAAGAGAGCACTGGAGGCCTTGGGGTGATTATCTTGCTTTAAAGTATTTTTAGAAGCTGTGCTATATTGTCTTTTGAATTTAAAAAGCAATAGGAAAAATATGGCTTTCCTAAAGTTCTGTCTCCATTTGGGGTTTGGAACTGCCGCAGCTCTATTCTTGCTTTTCTTGTTGTTGTTAGTGGTTTTCTAGAAGGTTCCAAGAAGTTTACTAAACTGAAAATAAAATAGCCCAAGCTTCTCACTCCATGACTTGGCTGGGAGTGTACACCAGCTAGAAGTGGGTAAATGCTAGTGAGTCCAGGAATCGAACCTAGGGCCTTGTACAAGCCAGGCGGGCACTCTATCAACCCTTGAACTATTGGCTTTTAAAGTATAGCCAGTTAGCAGGCCCCAAGACTGAAAACTGGGTGCACTTTTAAATCTTGCCAAGAACCAAAAGGCCACCGACAGCAGGCCTTGTCTGGACTTTTCTTAGCTGCTGACCTCCAGGCTCCTGCAGAGGGCGCTATCAACATTTTCCTCATCTAGTTCTCTTGCCCTCTAGGCCTCTAGGCCCTTCCTTATGTGACCACTATGGGGTGTGTGTGTTGGCTGGGTGGGAAGGATAACCCTATCAGGCCCCTACTGTGCCCTGGTGGCTATTTTAGGTGCCAGCCAGTAAGACAGCTGCAGCCATGGCTCCTGTGGGACTTAGGTAACTAAGACAAGTTTTGTGACCAAGCCCTCCAAAGGCCGAGGTGGAGAGTAGAGAAGGTGCTGGAGGGGCCACTGAGACATTCTGGCCTTGCGAGTCTGTGAGCTGGAGTAGTTTGTCTGCCTGAGTGACTGAAAGGAGGGTGCTGGGCAGGGACCCCAGGGAGAGGGCAGGAGAAGCAGGAGAGGCAGGGAGGTCAGCAGGGCTCCAAAAAGAGCCCACCAAAATATTTCAAACAGGGATGGCAGGAGGGGATGTGGGAAGGACAAAGGTGTCTTGAGCCCCTGGTATATGCCAGGCATTGGGCTGAGACGCCATGGCCTCGCTTCATTCAATTTTCACAATGTCGTCAGAGGGGAGTATAAGCTTCATTTTATGAGAAAGAAAAGTAGAGTCTCAGGTGGGGTATCATTCTTGCCTTGGGTCACACAGTGTGGTGAGAGGATCAGAAGTCTGGACAAGAACCTGTCCAGCTCCCCTTTGTCTTCTCCACACCTTCCCCTAGTCACCAGCGCTGTGCGGGCAGGAGCTGGGCAGAGAAAGTGGCTTCCTGTCTAGTCGCTCTGTCTTTTGGGATGGACTTCCTGGGTTTTGTTTACTGTCATACACCTGTCCCCTACTCACTTGTGGTCACACAGGTACAGCAAACACAGCTGGTAGAGAGGATGTGCCCAGAGAACATGGACTGGCTGGTGGTGAACCCCTGTCACTGGCTGGATGCCCATGGTCCCTTTGCCCAGTGCTCAGGGCTCAGTGGTTGGCTCCTGAGTTTGGGCTTGGCAGTTGCTACTCCATCTGCAGTCTGACATGACTCTCCACCACCTCCCAGGCCACCTTCTCTCCAGCACGTCACACCTGATTTCTTGCCCAACAGTCCTCACCTGAAGTCTGACTGGTGTCCCAGGCTTTATAGTTCCCAAGCTCTGCTCTAGGATTTCCACACAAGCCCATCCATCCCAACTTTCCCTACCTCTGTGAACAGTTGTTTTTAACTCTTTCTCTCAGACCCACAGCCAGTCTCCTAGGAAGCCCTGCTTCAAAATTTACCCACAAATCAGCAGCTGCACCCTCTCTCCTCAGGCTAAATACCTCAGCTCTCCTCTTATTGATCTGACCAGTTTTTATGTCAGTTTGACACAAGCCAGGCTCATAAGGGAAGAAGAAATCTTACTTGAGAAAATGACTTCATAAGACTGGCTTGTAGGCAAGTTTGAAGGGACATTTTCTTAATTAATAGCAGATGTGGGAGGGCCTAGATCACTGTGGGCATGACCATCCCTGAGCAGGTGGTCCAGGATGGTATATAAAAGCAGGTTGAACAAACCCCAAGAGGGCAAACCAATAAGTAGCACTCTTTCATGGCCTCTGCATCAACTCCTGCCGCCAGTTCCTGCTCTGACTTCCCTTAGTCACGCACAGCTCTGTGGAACTGTAAGCTGAAATAAAACCTTTCCTCCCCAAGCTGCTTTTGGCCATGGTGTTTTATCACAGAAAAAAAGAAATCCCAACTAAGATACCTATTTACCAAGAAGCTTTCTGGAAAGAAGGCCTCCTGGGAGTTGCTGATGTTTGTACAGAGAGGAAAGGCAGAACACATAGAGGGAACAGCAGGATGGAAGGCCCCAAGGTGGGACTGGGCATAGCAGGTTCCAGGAACATGGTGGTGAGGTGGAGAAAGAACCCTCTAGTCTTTTTCCACAGGGTCAGCCTGGACTAGTCAAGTCTATGAACTGAAAGTAAGTTGGAGAATTACTGCTAATGGGCACAGGCATCTTTGGGGAGAGACACCAGTGCCATAAAATTGATGGAGCCAATGGCCGCACAACTCTGTCACTATACTAAAAACTTCTGAATTGCTGAAGATTTATAAAGCACACACATGCACACACTATTATCATTATTATTATTGAGAAAGCATTTCTCTGTTTAGCTTTTAGAGTCAGTCCTGGAACTTGCTCTGTAAACCAGGCTGGCCTCAAACTCACAGACATCTGCCTGCCTCTGCCTCCTGAGTGCTGGAATTAAAGGCGTGGGTCACCACTATCCTGACTAAAGCTTATATATATATACCCAATCAGACTATGCCATGCCCTTCCTCTGTTTGAACTCTGTAATGGCTCCCATGCTACTTTGATTTAAAGCCAAGGTTATTTTGATGACTTCCCAGACTGCCCTTTCCTCCCTCACCTGACTGGGGCCAGAATGGCTCCCACAATCCTCCTTGAACCTGCTGTACCTGAATTTCCCATCTCAGAATCTTTGCTCCTGTTCTGCCCCCTGCCTGGAACATCTTACTAGCTGGTGTCTAAAAGTCTAGCTCCTTACTTCCTTCATGCCTCCATGCAAACACCAGAGCTTTTGAGAGGCTTTCAGTGGCCACACCACCTTCTCAAACATATCACTTCCCATTTTCCTTCCCTGTTTTTTCTCCACAGAACTCCAGGGGTTGGGGAGATAGCTTTGCAGGTAAAGTCACTCACTGCCAGGACTGATGTCCTGAGTTCAGACCCCAGAACCCACAACAGTGAAGGAGAAAACTGACTTGGTTGCTGTCTGACCCCCACATGTATGCCATGGTACATGCACACCCACAGTCACGCTCACGTGCACTCATCCCCCACACCTATGCATAGAATAACACATGTATCCATGGTACATGCACACCCACAATTACGCTCACGTGCACTCATCCCCCACACCTATTCATAAAATAAATAGATAATAGTAATAGTAATAAGTCCGCCCAACTCATTGCTCTGTATTTCACACACAGGAATTTTGTGTTTTGCCCACAAGAGTATTTTGGGTTTAGAACGGGTGCCTAAAGTGTTTAGGAATGACCAAGTGACAGGTAACAGGGTGACAGGGGGTCTATGAGACAGTGCCCTCAGATGCAGGAAGAAGTTTGATGCTGGGACATCTCTCTGGAGCCTCTTAGTTGTTCCTACCCATTTTTCTTGAAGCCACAGAGTGCATGGCCAAGACTCCCCCACTTTCATTTAAGATCTGAATCACAAGAGTATTTGCTGGTCACAGCAGCAGCTCAGGCAGTGAGTATTGGGTGGAGTCCAAGGGGCTTTGGGTTGGAGTCTGGGCTCTCGGGTCTGCACCAGCTGTTTAATAGACAGACAGTAAACTTCCCAGTGATTCAGTATGAGTCATAGACACTCAGCCTCTGACAAGGGCGGGACTGTTCCCTGACCTTGTTTGGAAAAGGTGTTACGGTGTCCTTTAGAGACAGAGGCAGCATGCAGACCCATGAAGACCAAAGGCAGACTCAGGAAGATCTTTGCATGGAGTAGACTTTTAAAGCAGGCAGGTTTGGGACCTGGAGATCAAGGCAAAGAAGGGAGCATGGAGCTACTTGGCAGAAAGAGATAGGGGAATATAGTCAGGGCTCTGTATCTGTGTCTCTGGCTTTAACCAACCAGGCACCAAAGATGTTTGGAGACAAAAGCAAACAAAAACCCTAAACTGTGTATCTTGAACATGTTCCTTATACAATGTAGTGGTACAACTATTTTCACAACATTCAGACCAAGTTAGGGAGGTTCATAGAGCTCAGGGGAGGATGTCCGGGGTTCTGAGCAGACCCTACACTATCTTTATGCGAAACACTTGAGCAGCCATGGGTTTCAGTTTCCCTTGGGGTCCTGGAACCAACCTCCTGTTGATACAGAGGACTGTGCTAAAAACAAAATAGCAGGGGCTGGAAAGATGGCTCAGCAGTTAAGAGCACTGACTCTTCCTCCAGAGGTCCTGAGTTCAATTCCCAGCAACCANGTGCCCTCTTCTGGGGTGCAGGTACACATGCATGCAGAATATTGTATACATAATAAATAAATAATCTTTAAAAAATAAAAGCAATACAGCAAAAAAGTGGCCTGGGGCTGTAGCTGGCTGGCAGAGTGCTTGCCTACCAGGCACAAAGACTTAACTTTTAGTACCATATAAATTGGGCACAGAGGTCCAGGCCAGGAGGATTGGAAACTCAAGGCCATTCTCATTTATGTGGCAAGTCTCAGGGCAGCTTGAACTGTATATGTAACAAAACAAAACTGGTTGAGGGAGCCAGGCATGGGGAACACAGGTGCTGTCTCAGCACTGACAGACTGGAGGACCGTTTGAGCTGCGTGAAATGACCAAATAACAACACAGAACATCAAGAAAGGCCACTGCTGTGGAGTCAGCCGCAGGGCTTGGCTCTCAGGTTCTCTCGGTTAACAAGCTGACATTGGGTGGGTCATGTAAGTTCTGGGTGAATGTCAGCCACTGTTATGGTTATCAGGAGGCTGAAAAGGTTGTATAGTATGGAACAACAACAACAACAACAACAGAAAACACGGAGGGACAATTGAAAATGAGGGACAAAGCCAGGCATAGTGGTTTATGCCTGTAATCCCAGCACCCAGGAGGCTGAGGCAGAAGGATTGTCATATGTTCCAGGACAGCCTGGGCTACAGAGTGGAATCCTATCTTTAAACACTGTGTGAGGAAGGTAGATTTGGAGACATGGTGGAGTCAGAGCTGGTTAAAAAGGCAGAGGGGCACCCAGAAGAGGCGTCAGGAGTCAGATCGAGCATGGCAGGAGCGCAGGGACAGGGAGCAGGGCTGTTTCCTGGGTTCTTGGGGAGACTGGGGAGGAGAGGACCTGTGAGCCTCATAGGATCAGGATCAATGCCTAGGATGGCACTGGCCTCAGTAACCTGGAGTTGTGCGCAGCGCAGGACCTGGTACACTGAGATACGCAGAGTCCTGGAGTCCCAGCCTTGCTGATGTTGCCAAGGTTACCTGCTGAGTTGCTCCTGGAGCATCTGCAGCTCTCTTTTCTGTGCCTGCAGCAGCTGCTCCTGGCGCTGGGCCTGTTCCTTTGCCAGCTGGAGCTCATACCTGGGGTCCTGGGGACAAAGATGGGAAAGGAAGACAATGAAAGACAACAACCTGTTTGGGGCCCACCTGATGAATTTCCCCATGAGGCTTTAGCCTCGCCTCTGGGAGCTGGGTGAGTCTGGGGTTACCACTTCTTTTCCTGAAATCGTCAAGTTCTTGGACCTGGCAGACTCTGGCTAGGAAGGAGGCTGAGAGATATCTTCAGAACCATCTTGGGGGAGGGACTCCTGGGAAAAGCATGCCAAAACGTGACTAGTCGGGGGTACAGCAAAAGAGCTTAGACACTGGGAGACCTCTGCCCTGGTAACGGAGCTTGAACTATGTGACTCAAAAGACTGCTGGGATGTGGTCCCAAACTCAAATGTTGAAATGGCTAGGCAGGAAGTACTGATAGGTGAAGTAGGCCTCATAGATAGCAATCATGGGATGGGACATGCTGTGACCTGAAGAATGTGTGACTTCCAAAGGGCATCCCCAGACAGCGACTCTGGGAATCAAGCTAAAGTTGGTTTGTAGGGCTCTGTGTGATGGCACACACCTATAACCATAGCTTTGGGGCGTCAGAGGCAAGAGGATCAGGAATTCAAGGACAGCCTGGCTAAAAAGCAAATTCGAGGCCAGTGTGAGTTACAGAAGATCATTTCACAAACAAGCCCTTATACTGATCTTTGGGCTGGAATGGCCTCCGGCTATCTCTTTAGACCTCTAGGAGCAGACCAGGCTAGAGAGGAAGCAACAGCCAGGTACCTTGACCACCTCCTGCAATGGCTCTTCTGCTCGATCCTCCTGCCTGCTCACACTGCTCACTCCTGTCCACTCTTGTGGCTTCTCTTTGGAGGAGTCTTTCTTTATTCCCAGGCCTTGCAGGACCCAGGGCTGCCCTAGAACCCTAGGCTGATCCCACCCCTGCCAGTTCCTGAATGCTCTGTCTACCCTTCCTTGAAGGCTGGGGGCCAGCAGCCCTTGGTCATGGTCCCAGTCTGCTTCCCTTTCCTGGGTCCCTTCTGTTCTCTGACCTTCTGTCACCAGCAGACTTCCTGTGCTTCCATCTTCCATCTCTGTCACCTCCTTTTGAGCCTCCTTAGCTCCCTCCCTCTGTTGCTGGCTGCTGGCTGCTGAATTCTTTGGGGATTTTCTGTTCTTTGGGCCTCCCTCCTTCTGGTTTAGCTGAAATCCCTCCCCTTCTGTTTCCCTAATGCACTGGGGACAACTGAGTCTCCTGGAATCCCCTCTCTTCTTTTCCAAAGAGGTGGGAAGATGGCCATGGTGCAAAGGGGTAAGGAGGTCAGGTTGGTGGTCTTCTCTGGGTGCATCTTGCAGACAGCTGGTTCCACGGGTGTCTGGTCCCTGTAGCTGTTCTCTGGAGCAGCTCACCTGTAGAGAAGTCCCATCTCAGCAACTGCTCTGGACATAGACCTGTGCCAACAAGGTTTGCTTCCTATTGGATTCTTAGACTTCCTACTGGGAAAGTCACCAGAGCCAGATAATCTCAGACAGCACTCCCACAAGACCCACAAATCTGAGGGGAGAATAGCAGGTGTCTCAGCTCCTCCCCTCCCTGCCTCTAGCCAGTGGCATCTCCTTCACCCACCCCGTTGATCTTATTCCTCCCTGAATTCCTCCACTTTCTCCTTCCACCTTTTCTGCTGTGCTTGATTTTGCATTTCTGCATTCTCATCTCTAAGAGGGGAACAAGAATTCCTAGTTTACAAAATGGCGAAAAAAACTTAAACAGACTACTCTGAAGAAGCCCCCTTGGTAGGGATGTAGCTACCAAGTGGTAGAGCACTTGTCTAGTATGTGTGGCCTTGGAGTCAATCTTTAGCTTAGAAGGGGGCAGGGGAGCCTTCTCTCTGCTCCTATTTTTCCCTTTGGCCTTATCTGCACCCTAAAGTCATCCCTTGATACCAGGGGAATTGGCTCCAGGACCTCAAGATGGTACTCAAATTCCTGGACACTCGAGACTCTTCTTTAACATGGTGTAGGGTTTGCCGATAACCAATGCACATCCTCTGATAAGCTAGAGTCCTTTTTAGATGACTTTACTACCCCACACAGTGTCAATGCCATGTAAATAGTTATTATACTGCCTTTTATGGGAACCTCTGAGGGTAAAAGAATCTACAATGTTCAGAACCAATACAATTTTTTTTCTAAATATTTTGTATGTGCGGTTGGTTGAGTACACAGATGAAGAATCCATGGATATGGAAGGCTGACTGCACACTTAGCATAAATTGCACTGTGTTCCTGGTCTGTCTACATGAACAGTCCTTGAACTCTTTCAAGGTCTGAGACTGGGTCCTTAACGGTGCCACATCTGGTGTCTGGAAGTCGTGCAACGATGACAACCTTCAGCTGCCACTTGAGAATAGAGCTGGAGGCAGGGGCCTTGTGCTGAGCTGCATGTGGGCTGTCTCAAGCCATCTACACAACTCCCCTAGGAGGCAGGACAGGAACTCACCCAAGGACCTTTAGCTGAGTTTAGAAAGGGGCAGAGCTGGGCTGTGAATTGGGAAATCAGGCTCCTTAGTCACTCTGCTAACTGACATAGGCCAATTTGGACTCAGGGGTTTCAGTAGAAGAGAGCTCCCTGGTCTGTTTCCTGCAAGCCTCCAGCCACCCCATTGCCCTCTCCTCCTGAGAGCCCCAGTGACTCCTACAGATGGCACTAGAGCTCCCTTGTTCTCCTTATTCTGCCCCCAAGAACAAGATTACTCCCCTCTCCCTTGCTTCACACACTGCTTCCACCTCTGTTCTGTTCAGCTCTCTGCGCACCCACAGGAGGCCCTGCTCAACTTGGGAGTTCCAGTAGATAGACGATCAAGAAGCAAGTCAGGGTGAAGGCAGGCAGAGGCACCTCCTTTGGGAAACCTTCGGGCTTTCTGGGTCTTTTTTCCTGGGTCCGGCTGGGATTGGAGCAGCGGGACCTGAAACCAAGAGGTAGAACACCTGGAGTCTTTAGTTGGCTTGGTCCTCCAGTGGAGGATACCCCAGCTTTGGAGCCACTCCTTCAGACTACGACCCTTCCTGTTTTCCAGCATCCCCTGAGTGGTTCCCTTTCCCCATCTAGCCGGCTATCCCATGTTCCAGCTCCATATCCATGTTGCATCCCAGCATCCTATCACCCATCCTCTCTCCTGACTTTTCCACTCAGCCAATTAGTCTTTAGAAGCATGGCCTAGCTTGAGATGACACTGAGTAAGGAGAAGGCTAGAGAGTGGGGACAAGAATCAAGAAGGGAAGGGAAGCAGGCTTTCAAAGGTGGGGGGAATGACCAACCTTTCTACCCAGATATGGCACCTATGAGCCACAATAACCAACATGTCATGACACCCTAAGGGTATAGTAGTGCTACACATACCTTGGTCGTAACTAACAGCTCTCTAATTGGAATTAAGACATTCTCAACAGGAGGGAAATCATGCCGGGTACTAGAAACCTCACCCACCACCCAGAGGTAGCGAGGTCATAGATCTTGGAAAGAACCTACAACCACCACTTACTAAACCATTATAATTCCTAGCTACGTTCTAAATATTTGTCTTTATACCCACAGATCAGTGTAGTCCTCACCCTCATCAAGGAAACTTCTCTTTGCAACAGATGGAAATCATTACAGGAAACAACAGCCAGTCAAGATGAAGGGTTGTGGAGCCTAGACCCAGCTGATACATATACAATACAGCTACATGTAAGGCTCAAGGATCATTGCCAAGGAGGGGGTTGGAAGGTGAGCCAGAGGGTCAGGGAGTTGTCTGCGAGGGTGTCTCTCCTAGGAATGTCAGGATCTACACCTGTAAAATCTCACCAACATGACTGCCTGAACATGAGCCGAACAAGGTCAATAGCAATAGACATGCTAACATGAATGAGGAAATGCTCATGAGAACTCAATCCTACAAAGAGAATTACAGGCAACTAGGGAATGCTGAGAGCAGGAGAAAGAGTTTTCCCACCAACTGGTTATCCAATAACAGATGGTTATCCCTGAAAACACACATATAAATGACATTATACAGACCAAGTGGGCTGAACTTGTGTGTGTGCATGTGCGCACATATGCCTTGTGTGTGTGTGTGTGCACATGTGTGTATCTCACAATAATTAATGAAAAAGGAGCCTATGAGTTTGAAGGAGGGTAAGGAAGAGTGTATGGGAGGGTTTGGAGGGAGAAAAGGGAAGGGGAAACAATATAATTATAATTTCCATTGGAGGCTGAGAGCCCACTCACTCTGAGAACATGGGCCAGTCTTCATCCAGGTCTGGCCGCTGCAGGTCCAGGTCGAAGGCAATTCCGCTGAGGGCATAGAGAGAGTCCAAGATGTCTTCTTGGAGCTCAGGGCACAGCAGAGGGCTCCGGGGACCATACCATTCTCTGTGTGAAGAGGGACCAGCACATTTGGCCCTTGCCAGTCTTGACCTCTGAGAATTGGCGCACCACAGGGGACCCACCCAGGCAGGTGTGGTTGAGCTCAGCCTTGGAGGGCAGAAGCCCAAGCCAAACTGAAGACCCCCTAAGCCCTTTCTCCTTTTTGACACTCATCCCCTTATCTCTAACTGTCAATCACCCATTTAGGAGCGAAGGAGGGTAGTGGGCTCGATTGTCCTATATGGGTTGATGGCCTGGCAGTCCTACCTAGTGAGATCTGGGCTCAGGAGGCACAACTGCATTGACTCGGCCAGCTGTCCGCGGGCAAGGCAGAGCCGGATAAAGGCACGCCCCTTTCCCAGAGAGGTCTTCAGCTGCAGGGAGTGTGGGGGACCAAAGAGAGGGAAAAATCAGGATGGGGAGCTGGGCAAAATCAGAGAGAGCACAGATGGGAGCAAGAGTGAAGGAGAAAGACCAGGCCAAAGTTAGAGGAGAAATGTGTGGCTGGAGGTGAGGCCAGGTCCAACAAGAGGTGAGGAACAGGTATGAGTGACATGGGACCTAGGGAAGGGCTGTATGCCTGCCCCTGGCCATTCTTTGTCCACTGCTGGTACCAGAGCTTCCTTGTGCTTCCAGAGCCCATCCCCTTCCATCTCCTGCCCCATTACCTTGCTCTGTGAGCGTACGAAGCTGATCTGCTCCGTGCGTCCCCGCTGTCGTTGCAGGGCAGTGAAGAGGAAATCCCAGTAATCCTTCTGAGCCCCCAGGAAGTTCCTCTGCTCTTTCTGGTCAAACTAGGATCAAGAGGAGAGAAAGGAATGTGTGCCAGTGGTTCCTTCAGGAACCTATCTAGCGCCCTGGCATGCTGGGAGGGCCGTGGGGAGAAGAAAGGGCTCCTGCAGACAGGCCTTTTTTGTGAGGGATCTGGCTCTGCTCTTACTGGCTGTGTGATGGGGACAGGACAAGGTATTTGCTCTCTCTGAGCCTGAGATCACACTCATTCATTCACAAGCACTGAGTACTTCACTGTGTGTAGGTCCCATTCTAAGGCCTGCGAACAATGAACAAACCAACCCCACACAGCTTACATCTTGGTACGGGAGGCAGAGGATGAATAAATTAAGTTATTAAAGCATACAGTGTGTTAGATGGTGATGGTGGCTGTGGAGGGGAAAAAAGAAAAAAAAGAAAGAGAATAGAAAGTGTGTATGTGTATTAGTTACACACGAGAGAGAGAGAGAGAGAGAGAGAGAGAGAGAGAGAGAGAGAGA
>LOJH01014501.1:3971-24091 GCA_001685095.1 Ellobius talpinus
TATATATATATATATATATATATATTTGAGAATACCACCTCCACAAAGTGCAGTTGCCAGATATACCATTCTGCCTCTGCTACACAAGACCAGACCTTACATTTGACTCCAGCACAAACCTGCAAACCAATAAAAACACTTAAAGTACTAGCATAAAACTCTTTATAGGGAATGGGGTAGAGCCTAGGGATATTTCATTTGACTGAACTACAGTAAGATATTCAGTCCTGACACAAATCAGATTCCTTATATTATTAGTTCTTATTGATCATATGCCTCAGTAACTCTGTAGCTCCTTAAAGTTTATGGTGCACGCACACATGTGTGTGCATGCTGTGCATGTGTGTATATGATGAGTGTACACATGTAGGGTTCCCTTACCAGTGTGTGCGTGTATGTCAAAGCCAGAGGTAGATATTGGCTTCCTTCCTTGTCGTTCTCTACATTATTTTTGAGCCAGGTTCTCTCACTGAACTGCCTCCTGGCACAATTGGCTGCTTTAGACTCCTATGTGGGTCCTGAAAATTTCAAATCGGGCCCTCATGCTTGTTATTCACAGAGCCATCTTTCTAGGCCGAGATTTTATGTTTTTAAAGCACATTTTCTCCCTCACATACTTACAGATTTCTTCCTTTTCCTAAGACACAGAAGTTAAAAGTATCATACTAGCAAACCTAGAGAATGCACAACAGTTAAAAAAAATCCTCTAATTCTACCATTTATAGATATCACAGAGTCGCTACTATTTCTATATTGTTATCCTACTATGCCTTTGGGATCCTTAAAAATAGAATTAGGATCATACCACAGTAGTGCCCCCTTATCCATGGAGAAATGTTCTAAGATAGCTAACTAGTAAATTCCCAAATCTCAGACAGTTCTGAATCCTGTACCCAACCATGGCCATCTGGCAACAGCCAAGCTGATAATCATGATAGTTTTAGGTGACCAATGGGTGAGTAGCGTAGACAGGGTGAATTCACAGGACAAAAGGGTAATTCATGTCCCAGGCAGAATGGAGCAGGGGGGAATGAGCTTCATCAAGATACTCAGAAGCGTATGCAATTTAAAACTTATGAATTGTTTATTTTTAGAATTTTTCATTTCGCATTTTTAAACCACGGTTTGCTGGAGGTAATTGAGTCTGCAGAGAGAAAAAGGAGACCACTGCAGTTTTATTTTTTTTACTTATTCTAAAAATATTAAATTACAACTACATATTCCTTAAGAAATTATTATTATTTTGATTGAAGAATTGCAAAGATTAAAAAAAAAGTAAGATTATACTGTAGGAAATTCAGAGCAGCTTTTGCCACTCTTCTCTTGGAAGGAAACCTGGAATCTCCTTCTGAGACTGACTCCTGCCTGGTGTAGAGCCTGACCTACAGCCAGGAGAAAAATAAAAACAACAAAACAAAACTTGTGGGTTGATGTTTTTCAATTTCCATCCTTCCTCATGTAATGGGAACCCTTTGCCTTCGCTCCTTGTGAGTAAGTGGGCAGTTGCTATGATTGATGGGATCTGTGTGTCCCCGGAATACAAGTCATAGCTGTCTGTCATTCAATGATTCTGATGTTAGTGAGATTTCTAGCTCTAACCAGAGATGTCTACAAAGTGATTCATGGCTAGCCTGAACTGGCTTGTCTGAATCCTATTTCAAGAAAATTAGGAAAGGGGATTTATGGTGACACCATCTACCTATTTTCCAGGTTGATGGTGACAGCATTTTATTTTATTTTATTTTTATTTATTTATTTAGTTTTTTATTTGAGAGCAGCAAGTTCGGCTGCTGTTCATTTCCCTGGAAGGCCTTTGACTTCCTTGTGTCAGGATCCCTTCATGTAAGTTTAGCTAACCAGCTCTATTTTGGCAAGAGATTCAGGCACAAAGATCTGGTGTAATAAGAAACCATTAATAGTAATTTCCCTCAGAAGCATATATTTGCTTTTGGAAATTATACACTAATGCCAATAGGTTTATTAGATAAGGCATTCTGCACATTGATTCCTTGAATGAATGTGGTCCCACTGACCCTTGACATTTAGCTATTTTAACAACTTCTCTGTAGTTAGATTGGGAACAGAAATGTCAAATTAGGCACCACGGGTACAATTATTCATTTGGTTCAGCAGGAGCTGAAGCCAATGGTGCGTTGACAACCTGACAGGGAAAGCTGGCTGCCCTTTTGAGATTTACTGCCCAATTCTTCAGCTCAAATTGGATTGGGTCAAATTTGTACCAAGTTCACTTTGGTAATAACAGGAAAAGTGTCCAGACTGGAGGTGCTCTTCTTGTGACTTGAAGTATTCCATGCATTTTCCCTTCTTTGCCACCCTCAGGCCTCTCACAAGCCAAACTCAGATAAGGCATGTGCACAAAAGGAGACAGAGCTACCCCATTCTCTCCTCAAGCCCACAGAACACACAGTTGGTGCATTTGCAGTCATTTGACTGACACCACACACACACAGACACATACACAGATGCACACATGCACACACATGCACGCATGCACACACACTCTGCTCTATCCTCAAGCCCGCAGCACACACAGTTGATGAGTTTGCGATCATTTAACTGATACCACACACACACACACACACACACACACACACGGTGCATCTTAGTGCCCGCTGAAAAGTATGTAATTAACAGTTGTCTCTGCTTTACAGTTCCCTACTCAATGGTAATTCCAAGAGCACCTCACCAGGATCCAACATTTCTGTAACCAGTTTGGGCTCTCTCTCCTGCCGCTGTTCCTAAGGGGAGCGAAGGCTCCACTTCTAAGAGCTGTGAGTACCGCTGCCTCACCAGGCAAAGGCACCATCCAGTCCTTCGTTCACGAGGTATCCCTTGTTCCACACAAGTCACTGGGCAACGTCCAGGATTTGAGCCCCTGGGACTCTTTCCTTCTGAGGTCTGAAGTTGTTCTGCTGTTTCCGTGCCTCATTAGGGGTCCCAGAATTCCTACTTAGAGCCAAAGGATCCATCTACATATTGTAACACTTCTCAACAGAACAATCAGAAAGCTCTTCTCAATTTCCAATGTCTAGTTCATATCTCAGGTCCTTGAGGAGTCCTCTCTTGTGACTCTAAAGGCAGTTTGTCCCTTTTCATTTACAAGTATAATACTCATCTCTAGCAGTGATTATGCACAGACTTTCTTTCTCTTTCTATGAATCTATGCAGAACGTTACAGAAATGAATCTTGTTCTCTTTACATTCAGATTAGCGTTGACTTGTCTACGAATAATCTGGTACTGCCTTTTAACATCAAATTTATTCATGCTTGCTCAGAGAGTTGAAGAAAGGCAACTGCGGGCTGTAGGAAGGGTATGTGAAAACATGCCTCTTTCAAACACATACACACACACAACTGCAGGCTGAAGGGAGGGTATGTGAAAACATATCTCTTTCTTGAACACACACACACACACACAAACACACAATTTCCCTCATAGTATAGCATTGTAAGTTCAAAGGCAATATTTTTGCAGGCATCTTCCCTTTATTTCTACCAGCATAAGGTCCACTGGCTCATCTAATGGGTGGTAGTCCTGCTGAATGCTGACCTAATTCCAAAATACAATGAAGATATGAAAAGAAAATTTGAAAAAACTAAACATAAATTCCTACCAAACATCTCTCCTGAAGATGATTGGGACACAGTGTCATGAAAAGGATTGATGGGTCTGTTCAGAGAGTGGATGCCCCTGTCTTTTCTTTGTTAGTAATCCCTGACGAGAGTTCAACTTGCTCCACCATAAGTTCTTTACATTTCTACAAACTCTAACTGCACAGTCTTGAAGATGAAGAGAACAGCAAGACCTGCTCTGAGGTTCATTTGAAGATTTTAGAATGTATCAGGTGCATGTGCTTGTTAGATGTAGACAGGAGCAGAGAAACCATCGTTTTCTCGAATGCTCCTGTATAAAGGAGGTTCTTGAGAAGATACCCCGGTTGGAGGAAGAAAATAACAGCACAGTAGCATCAGCTGGACTGGAAGTAAGCTTCAGTCACTCAAGTCAAGACATTCACCAACAGAGACAAAAACAAACCAGTGGCTGTTCATGGGTAGTTAGGGAGCAACAACGTGCAGGCTGCTGGATCCAGACATCTACTAAAATCTAGGATCTGGGGGAAAGGAGAGGTAGGGGTCAGCAGGGAGGAGTGGAGGGAATGGAAACTGTGGTCAGGATGTATTGTATGAGAGAAGAATCTATTTTCAGAATATATATATATATATATATATATTCTAACAGAGCAGTGTTGTTTGCATGGGCCTTGCATAAGACACACATGGCAGACATGGCTGTCTATACAAAGGCCTTCTGAGACCAAGGCACTGTTCCTAACTGCAGTGTAGCGGACGGAGGTAGGGGTCTGAACATAGGCCACGTTAGTCTTGCAGGACCACCAGAGGAATTAGAAGGAATTTAAAGGCTAAAATGCAAAGTCCCAGAACTGTTCCTGACCTGAGACATTAAACATTGGCTTCACCCGCTGATTCCCTTTCCGTCGGCAGGGACTGTTTCCAGAGTTACCCCACAACCTCATTGGCCCCTCTAGACTTCACCAAACCTGGGCTTTGCTGTTCCCAGATCTGTAGTAACATTTACTTGCTCTTCACCTGTTGGGAAAAGTGTTTTATAAAGATGGTAAAATTTCCTTGATGAGGATACAGAATTGGTTGGGTATGTTTCTTTTCAGGAGGCTTTAGGTTTGTGGGAGATTTGGGGGATTGAATTTATACTGAAGTCGTTTTCTGTAGGCCATTTCCTAACATCACTTGTGTGCTTTCTGTAGAGCAGCACTTATATAGCCATAGATAATGAGAAAAACACAAAAGGATGCACTAAAGAAAATATCATCTGGAAATTCAGTAGTGAGGAAATTAGTTGCTGAAGATGTTGGATCTATGATTAGTAAGCCTAAGCTATTGGTATATTTCCATATGTGTATTTTAGATAGTTAAGATTAGGCTGTATATTTTTCCTCCTTGTATCTGAAGTCATTATATTTTAATTTTTGTAATGTTCAATTATGACACCTCATGATTGTTTATGAATGGTCTCATATACATACATACATACATACATACATACATACATACACACACATTTGATCAGATCCATGTGACAGGCCTGTGAAGTAGGCACATTTACCATTTTGCCATTTTACATATGAAGGAACTGGGTTAAGTAAGATCATGTGGGACCTTGCTTAAGATTTCATTACAAGTAAATGCAGATATGGTATTTGAACCCAGTCTTAGTAAAACTGTAGTTCAGGGGGCTTAAGCTTTAGGCAGTGTTGTCTGACTTCAGTTACAAAATCAGACTCCATTTCTTGTTTTTTTTAAGCCATGAATTCATACAAAGAATGGAGGGCTTACACAATGATTGTGTTGGCTTCCATACTATTATTCTCTTAAATGGACATAACAAGAAACTCCTTAAGCTCTTAAAAGTCTAGCCATAGTTCCATGGATCTTTCAGCCCTTATCAGAGAAGTTTATGTTTATTCAATACATGTGTACTATACAGAGATCCACAACTGGTTAATATACAGAGAATAAATGCAAAGACCGCGTAGTGTTCCATATAAAATTGGCAGCTACATCACAAGGTGGTGGTGATGGTGGTGGAAAGATTGTAAGAATCAATGGTAATGGACATGTGTAGCAAAACAGCATTTGCAGGGCATGATAGTGCTGCTGCACATGAGAACTCATGCCAGCTGACTGCGTGCAGAAGGCCTGCCAAGACTAAGACAACTGAACTCCCAGCATGGATGGGAAGGAGCTCTTGAAGCCCTGCCCTTGCCCTAGTGAGGACCTATTGGCAGATGTTGGCTGTGGGGTGCAGGGGGAAGTCACTTTTCTTCAGAGACGCAGCCCCTGAAAGGTGACACACGTACCGGTGAGTCTCCATGTGCCCCTGCGTATGAGTAGCGCTGTGAAGACTCAGTGGGCTTAAGAAAAGAGCACACGGAGTGGGGAAGGACAGAGGAGGAGGTGGAGGGAAGGGAAAGGGGTGTGAATTTGAACAGAAAGCACTGTGAAATTCTCAAACAATAACCAAAGGAAGCAATGATCAGGAAGGGCTTAGATTGAAATACACGAATATTGCCAAGCGCTGCTTCTACAATTGAGCACAGCTGACTGCTGGCCCTGAAAGCCGGCTAAACCCCACGTCTGTCCTGTACTGACACTCATACATATGAGTAGATCTTCCAATAGGAACAGCAGCCTGTTTTCCTTCTGCCTTCTGAACCCCACAAAGTGCCACTTTCGGAGTATCCTCAAATGGACACTTGTACCCTGGAAATGTGAGCGATGACAGAACAGGAGAATAGGGAAGGAAGCTGAGTCCCTGTAGATAATGGGCTCACAGGTTATGAGGCAAATTGTGATTCTCTGAGTATCCTCCACTGGCCCATGGCTTAGCAGAATAGAGCTAGGCGGGGAAAACTAAGCTGAATACTGGGAGGAAGAAGGTGATGTCAGGGAGAAGCCATGTAACCCCGCCTGAGACAGATGCCGGAACTTTACCCGGTAAGCCACAGCCTCGTGGTGATACACAGATTAATGGAGATGGGTTAATTTAAGATATGAGTTAGCTAGAAATACGCTTAAGCTATTGACCAAACGATATTGCAAATAATGTGGTTTCTGTGTGATTATTTCAGGGCTGAGCAGCCGGGAACAAACACGCGACTTTCTACAACACCCCACCACAGTATATCTATCTAGGTTATGGCCCCTGTGGCTACACGTTTGATTGGCTCATCCCCCTCCCATCTGCATGCACTGTAGCAACTCATCCCATTTGATTTATACCAGGCATGATCTGGTTTGTGGCTTCTGGCCCCTTAAGCATGTGTGCTGTCTGCAAAGCCACTTGGGGGCAGCACCAGCTCACGGCCTTGCAGCTGGGGCCCTCCATTGTGATGCTGTCTCCCAGCAGGCCTCGTCCTCTTCTCATAGCTGCAGATCCCCGGGTTGCCAATGGATATCTCCAACGAAGCTTCTTCTCCCAAATGACGACTTCTCTACACTCTTTTATTTCAGCCCTGAGCACTGAACAGCACTGCCTTGTAATGGGAATAGCTTCTTTGGCCTCTGGGTAATTCTCTCCCCGTTGTAAGAAGGGTGCACTATGGTGTAGGTGGGAGGCAGGTGCTTTGTTGTCTGCCATTCCCTTACCTCAGTCTCCTTCCCATTCTCTTAGAATCCCTTTCTTCCTGAAAGCCAACTCATGGGGAAGGAGGATGCCAGCACTTCTGACAGATGTGTGCATTGACTGAATCCTTCAGTGCAGAAATTGTCTCCCTGCCTAGGGCTTCAATGACAGTTTTGAACACCACTCTTTTCCCTCATGAGTTCTTTTAGAGTGTATCTCTAAAACCTAAATTACTGTAGAACAAAGAATGATGGTTTTAAAATTGCAATGTGTATTATTATCAAGTTGATCTCCAAAGTCGCATAGGTTTGTATTTTAGCAGTCAGTGACAATTCTTGAATTTATTCCTTGGATTGCTATACTCTATGCTGCATAGTACCTTACCTGTCTATCTAGACATCATAGTGTGTGTGTGTGTGTGTGTGTGTGTGTGTGTGTGTGTGTGTGTATTCCTCAGTCTGCTTTTCTAACCACACTAGAATGAGTCATGCCTCAATTCTTACATAAGTGTATCCCTGAGAATCTAAAACACTGTACCTTCCATATATATGTGAGAAAGACAACATGCCTCACATATTTTCTCAGTTGACTATAATTGTTATTATTGCAACTGCTGGATGAATGAAAAGCTTTCTTACAGAGACTGAAGGGATCCAGCACCAAGGAATTGGTTTATCTGTAAATTACCATAAGTCCAGAGTAGTAGTTCATTTTGCTTTTTTCTCCTTGGAAATGTATGTCAGGGGTCACTCAGGCCAAGGCGGGTATAAAATCCTTGAAACTCAGGCTTTTTATTGTCTATTCCCAGGGACATTTTCCAGAAGTTGCATATGCAATCTCAAAGTGTAGTAGTCTTGGGAGGCTCAGCCCTCAAAGAAGGTTGAAGAAGGCAATCTTTATTTCAAGCGATCATTTTTCATCTAAAAAATGAGGAAAGCTAAATAAATAGGTAGAAAGGAAAAAATAGAAGCGTCTATTCTAGAATCATGGAAGTACAAGTTGTGATATCTGCTCTTAAATTGCTCATGGTTTCCTTTCTTCCTGGAGCGCCTATGTTCTCCTTTTATATAGTAAACACAGTGGCGTGGGCGATGGACTATTTTCCCCTTTCCTTTATAGTCTGCTTTCCCATTGACATAGATTATAGCTTCAAGATGCTTAAAATTCATCTTGGACTTCAAATGGCTGCAAGTTCTGACACCCTGCTTTCTGCTCCAGTCACACGCCTCTGCATGGCGATCAATTGATCTGAGGAGAAGCACTCTAAGCAGCTAGAGAGTCGCAAGTCTGCTTTCTGTGACAAAAGCAAAATGAAAACATATTAAAAACTCAGGAAGAAAATAAAGAAATCAAGAGATGAGAAGTGGAAGACAGGTGGTCTCCATGCAGGAGACAAAGAACGAAGAGAGATGGTATCCATGAAAAACATATCAGTTATAATAATTTAACTTTCATCCCCCAAATTATAGAAGCTAATGTCAGCAGCTCATGTGGGCTTTAATGGAAAACACACACCGGTAGATCTATAGACTCAGGAATTCAACCTCAAACAGTGCACAACTAGTAAGCAATTACTTTAATATAATTTCCCTAGTTACTTTTCAAATGAATAAAGACAAGTTTTATAGATTAGCACCATGTGCAAAAAAAACCAGGTTTAGACCCTAGGAGTCTTGAGTTCTTTCTCAACAGCCATAGTTATTGGCAAAGGCCTTTCTGCTGCACGATTAGTTGGGTCAAACTTTCTGGTCAAATTCCACATCCATTTTCATCTCCAGCTTTCTCACCTCTTACCCAAGCTACATAGACACTATGTCTTCCACAGAGTCATTTTCTGAATATAGTTGATTCTCATTTTGCATGCCATCTATTGATTGATGACTTTTACCTACTTGCCTGATTTACATGTGTTAGTATGCCTTTAAAAATCTGTATACCATTTATCACCATATGAAGTAAAAGCAGAAAATAATAGGTGTTGGTCAGGGTGTGGAGAAAATGGAAAGCTCCCGTTGCTGGTGGGAATGTGAAATTATTTAACTCCCATGGGAAATAGTTTGGCAGTTTCACAAAGAGCTAAGCATAGAATTACCATATGACCTAGGTAGTGCACCTGGAAAAAGGATTGAAAACAAAATTTGAACTGATGCTCACATGCTAATGGTCACCATAGTATAATTATAAAAATCCCCCAAATAAAAACAATTCAAATACCCAGCAACTAATGGAGAGACAATGAAAACATTATGCCAAGCATAATAATCCAGACAGAATGTAACAGATCGTATTGGTCTGTTTCTAGTAGCTAGAATAAGCAAGTTCACAGAGACAGAAAGTAGATTAGAGGTGCCTGGGGTTAAAGGGAGGAGGAACTTGGCAGTTTCAATGCAATGAACTGGTAGTTTTTGTTTTGGATGCCAGTGAAAAGGTTAAGGGAAAAGATCATGATGTTGTTTGCATAATATCTGAATATAATTAATAGCACTGATTTATACATTAACAGTAGTTATAACTTTGTTATATATATTACCACAAAATTATTTATCTTGACCTTTTAAAGTACTTATAGTACTTACGTGCCTTGAATTATGTGCACTTGTATGTATAGGTGTGCATGCCTGCAAGCACACGCATGGATGCCAGAGAAGGCATTGGGTGGCCTCCTCTATGGCCCTTTTCCTAATTTGAAATAAGGTCTCTTAAGAACTAGCAATTCTGGTTTTCTCAGCTAGAGTGGAAGCCATCAGGAGCCAGGAATCCTCCTGTCTCTGCCCCTTCAAAGCTGGTTGCCCAGTTTGTATGACATACCTGGCTTGTGGTAACAGCACTGGGATTCAAGCTCTGGTCCTTGCCGCGCAAGTACCCTTCATCACTGAGCCATCTCTCTCACCTCCATTGACTGTTCACATGTAAATGGGTTCCACTGAGTAATTTATGATTAATTGTTTCACTATCTCATTTAATACTGATGGCCTCTTGGACTGGACAGAATACTAGCCATTTCTTCCATACAGCCCACCCAATCCCGCTTTGATGCTGATAGAGAGTCAACACCCTAAGTTGAAAAGACAGCCTACAAAGCCCTTACATTCTTGGCTCAACCATCCTATGCTGATTCTTTTAGGGATTCAATGCCCAGGAAAATCTACCAAAATCGACTGATCTCTACAAGTGCCCCTACTATGGTCTGGCTATGAATAGCCACCACCCCACTACTCAGTTGGGTATCTGAAGATCTGGATGAACATTGCGAGTTCTTATTTAAGAAGATGAAGATGTAGAAAAAGAAAATACAACAATCAAGAATCTACCTACAGTGGATCTATGACTCCCAAAACTGGGACAGAAAGCAAGATATCCAGGAAAGCAAGGACTTAAGACACCCTGGGACTTGTTGGATAAGGTCTATGGCATTCCAAATAATTGGAAGTCAATTTTATATCATTTAATCCTCACAATAATGGAGAAAAGGGGATGAATCATCCCACATTTTATAGTTCATCTGAGAAGGTCAAGTACTTAACTAGGGTCACATTGTCATAGGGACCAGCCTGAAAATAGAACTCAGGTATCTGACTGTAGGCCAGGGCTCGTTCCATGATGGTGCATCTGGCTGATTCCAACAGACGGCATCTGCTGATGCCCAGGAAATGCCACACAGGAGATGGCTGTTTCTATTCTAAGTCTCAGGTGGGGGTAGCAGCAGCCAGGGACATGTGTGGGGATACCATCCTGGATTTGGAGTTCTTTTCTATGCCTGTGCCACTCCAATTGGCACAAACAAGGCATAGCTGAAGATTAAATGTCCCGAACATTATTAACCCATTAGACGTCTTGACACCTACGTCTAGAACGCTGCTCTGTTTACAGTCCTCTTCAAGTTCTGCCGATCAAGTTTCCAAAATGCTCATGGAGCATTGTCTTCTGTCTTACTGTAATTCCACAGGGAGAAAATACTCTCATTTATTTTGGGAAAGAAAAGAATGTCTTTTTAATGTAGACCTCAAGTTTCTAAGAGGAGAAAAAGAAATCCATTTAGCATTCTGTCCCTGCCCTGAGCTTGTCCCGGTCTGCCCATGACATTCTGGGCTGAAGGTCCCATGTCCTCTCCTTAATCCAGGGTAAATTGGGCAGTCCTGATTTTCTGTACCAGGTCCAAGTTATCCCCATCTGACCCTGCTGGAATAGAAAGCTTGATAATAACAAACAGCAGGCCTCATTCTTAACAGAGGGAGATGCCACTTAAAATTTAAATTAATTGATAGTTTATTTACGTTTGTGTGTGCACATGTTAATGTGCGTGTTCTGTTGTGTGTGTGTGTGTGTGTGCACCACAGTACAGATGTGCAAGTCAGAGGACAACCTGTGGGAGTCAGTTCTCTCTCTGTGGGTCCCAGAAATAGAACTCAGGTTGTCAGACTTTGTGGCAAGTGTGTTTAATGCTGAGCAGTCTCCCCAGCCTGGAAAAGCATTTTTTTTTTTTGTGGTTCTCTCTGCCTGAGCATGACAGTATTGATTAGGAATTCCTTCCTTCTCCTTGGAGGGGATGAATCACACATCTGTGGTTTGATCTACATCCTTTGCTCTGTGGGGCAAGAATGGAGATGTAAGGCAAAGGATTTTTAGGATCTGGGCTGCTTGTGGCTGAGATTCCAGTTCCCCTAGGAGTGGAAGAAAGCAGCTGAGGCTGGCTGGAGGTGAGAGGAGAAGGTAGTGCTACTTAGTTTTGTTAGCATGAAATTGGGACTGGCCTATTGCCTCAGGGAAAACTCTCCATGTTTCTGCTGAACATTCTAAAAAAGCTAGGAGAGAAGGGTGGAGAAATTACCTACAAGGTCAGTCAGTAAATGAAGTGAGGTAATTAAGAAGAACCAGTACCAACCAGTTGGTCCTTCGTTTTTCTTGGCAAACTAGGTTTGATGCTCTTGGCTAGTTTGAACCCTGCCCCACGGGCGAGAGGAAGCACTGCATTAGCAGAGGTCAAGGCATTTACTGCCATGCCATGCAAGTGTGGCTGTTTTCTTAGGAAGAAGAGTTCGCTGTCCATGGTAAGACGATTTCCATCTTGCCACTGGGTACTTCCTACTCTGGCTTCGCCATTTCAGGACATGACCATTTGACAGCTCCTGCGGGGTGTGGGGAGCAATCTGATAGCGGTTCAGCTTTCACTGTCTCGGAGGGAGTTCCATCCCAATCCCCGAGAAGAAGAGCTCTCTCTCCGCTGTGTGTGCCAAGCTTATGTAAATAAACTGCGGCTGCGGCGGTGCTGCGGCTGTGCAGAGCTGCGGGGGCGGCGGCACAGCGCGGAGCTCCCAGCACTAGGAGCTGCAGGCGCTGCAATGCTGCAGTGCAGAGGCTTGGGGAGCCCGCGGCGGGCTCCCACCAAGAGAGCGATGAAGCCCAGAGCCCTAATCCCACAATGCTCAGGCATGGGAATGGGGGTGGGCTGCCTTGTCGCGGGACAATGTTGACGATGGGAGGAGTGTACAGGGTGAAGTAGAGTGCAGAGGACTCATGGAGTACATTCTGCAGGCGGAACTGGGCTAGGTCCTTCAGGGCGCGCTGCTGCCCTCTAGGGCTTAGAGCATAATGACAAGAAATAGGACAAGGCCGGGATAAAAAAAAAAAAAGCCTCAGCAGAACACAGAACCTGAGAGCCTTGGGGGGAAATGCAAAGCTGTGGGTTTGTTTTTCTGGAGATTCGCACACCTATCACCTCTTCCCCTGCAGCTGCTTTTCTGTTTTAGGGGAACAAGGTGTGGAACATTTCGTCTGGTTTCTGCAAATCTGATGGGATTTTCAGTAGGGCAGAGGCTATCTGTACACTTCAGCGTTTATCCAAATCAATATAGCTGCTCTCTTTTTAACATGGCAGAGAAAGCTTTCCATTACATTTACAGCCTTGGCGACAGCAATTCGCACGGCCCTGACTTGCTTGGTGTTAGGAAAGTGGCTTGACTTCCCGCCTCATCTGGGAAATGACCTTTTATCTTTTTCTGGCATTTTCTTTTAAGAAAATGGAACTGAAGTTGCTATAGTGAATGATGATGTAATTTAACAGCTGCCAATATTAAGTGGAAAATTTGTGCTAAAACATGCTTTTTAACACGGTAAAATCATGACTCACATACAAATGTAACATGACTACACGACAGAGATTTTACATAACCCATTAAATAATTAGAGAATGAGCAGGATATTAAATGAGTTCAAAGGAGAAGTACGAAGAACACACACGTACACATGCACACAAACACATAAATACCCTATAGTGGGATAAAGTAGAATGTTTGAAATTACTTTTGTATTTTCACAAGATGAAATCAATTCTGTGCCTGACAAAATATTCACTTTACAGACAAAAAGTCACTTACTTTGCCATTAAATATTAAAACGTAATTTCTAGTTCTTCAGAGTTGTAAAATTAAAAGGTAAATTACAGCAGCCAGGGTGCACAGCCTATAGATTCAGTCCCAGAGAAGCACCTTGGCCAGCACCCACGCTGCGACTAAACAGGCCTTCATTGTTAAAGATGAGCTGGAAGAAAACATGACTTTGGACTTGGAGACAGAGGGATAGTCAAAGTGAAAAGCATGCTGATGGCTTGACTGGAGGAGAATCTGTAATTATTATGTTACTACCTTAAGAAACATTTTGGGTGTCTAGGAGCCAGACCACCATCACCATCCTCACGATGTGGGACAGTGTAGAAATCTCTGAAGTTGGGCTTTGCTGACTGGCTTAGAGAGATACTATTATCTGTTCATTTCTCTGTAAGCATTGCAGCCTTCAGAGAGATCTTGCCAAGGTATGGGGTATCCAAGGCGGGAGGTTTAGACCCTAGACAGATGAATCGGTACTATGCTAGAGGGTCACAAACTAATGTAGCTTTCTCTTTATTGAGCCCCTGAGCCATATTTCTGCTCACATTTCTAAGCTCTGCAGTCTCCATTGTGTGGATCCTGAGCTGCACCCATACCAACACATTTGGTTTCCATCCCTCGGTGTTTATATTAGCACCTTCAGTCTCCGTCACAGAATGGCAGGAAACTATTGTGACTTTGCATACTGCATTGACAACAATTATGACTACAAGAGACACTGAACATTAGACCAATTAAGGCCTTTGGGGAAGTTTTCTCCTAGCTTTAAAAACCAAGCCACAGTCACCCTGAGTGTCACTCGCAGACCGATGGACATGGTGACATTCGAATAATCAGTGGGCTGAACTTTTACTTTTCTTCCTTGTTTTGAGATAAGACCAGCTAGTTCCTCAACAACACCACTGGGAGGACTGGAGATGAGGAGCAGCAGACGGGCAGAGGGGTTACAGTGCTGGGTGATGTGACAGAGTCGGGTGAGAGCAAGAAGTGAAAGAAAACACACCCTGATAGATCAAGTATGATGTATGCATGGACAGGCAAGGTGATCTTCTTCCCTTACTTGGGTCACATAATTAAGTCTAATTAATGGAAACCGATCGTTGAGGGAGTTCAGAGCCTATTTTCAGTTGTCATTATCCAAAGGCAGCAATCAAAATGCAGATGAGCTATCTCTGTCCTAGCCCAGGAGAGACACGGGTTTCTTGCTAATGAAGGGAGAATGGCAAATGGATGTTTATCATGGCTTCCCTGTCTTTGGTGGCTTCTTGGAGTGGCAGGACAGGTACAGAGGGCTGGCAGACATTTCATGTGCTGAAACGGTGCCACCCAGTATCAACTGCCTTTCTCCAAGCGAGTCTTAGTGCTGCCCTAATGCTGTCCTCTCTCGCTGCTGGGAGAGAGGCAGGGAGCCAAGGACTCTTTCTCTCTCCTTTGGCCCTAACCTGACCAAAGCTAAGTGGCTTTCCCAGAGAATGCAGGCCATGGAGGATCTTGAACCAGAAAGGGTGCTCTGGGGCATACAGTTTGGCAGCGTTAGCCATCCATTCTCACTCTGACCTTCAGCCTCAATAATTAGAGCCTTCTTGTCTAACTGAGCAAGAAAGATCTGGGGCAGTGTGGGACAGAATTAGAAATAACCCTCCGGGTGATCCAAAGTCACCCCAGTGAGGACAGCCTTGAGCTGTAGCCTAGTGGAGAAGACCAGCCTGCTGGGGACATACAGGGCCATCCTGAGCTGCGTGCTTGTTTGTTTGTTTGAACAGAAAAATGGCTCCCAACAAATACTCTGACATACAAATCATCCTGGATGAACTCGAAGCGCACCCCTTCCCCAGCAGAGGTGCTGAGTTAACCTGCTGCTGCCACAGCTGTGGGCTCACCACTCAGTCTTCATCCAGTCCGTCCCGGGAGAGTTTCCTTCCCCTCTCCATGCCAGCACTGCTATCTTTAGCTCTTCCAGCATGCGCACTGTCTATATTTAGTGTCTAAAAGTCAGAGTTCAGCATGCGATTCATCAAGCTATCGGCCATCCCTCCGTTCCACTCGCATGTGTAGAAAAATCCTTCCAAGAGACTTCCTTGCTCTCTGGGACATGGGGTGGTGGTGATGGTGGTGGAAGCCATCCTAGGAATGACAGGTTGAACTCGTAGGCCGGAGGGGGTTTCCTGCTGACTCTGGCATGCAGTGAATGCCTAAGAGTGCCAGACCCTGAGCCAAGAGTCAGGGGATGGGTGTGGCTCCAGAGGGCAGATCCTGCTGTGCTCATGTGCTCCCTGTGGAAATTGCAGAAAATTGGTCATGGTTCATTAAGTCTCCTACTTAGATGCAACCTTTTGGTGCAAGATTTCCATGAGACCCCTCAAATAAATTAGGGGCCCTCCCACTGTAGCATTTTCCTCCATGACTCTCTACACCAGTTCCACATCAAACTTCAGTGTGCAAACAAATGGCTTGGAACATAACTAAAATTCAGGTTCTAACTTGGTGTCTCTGGTGTAGGCCTCTGGTCCTGCCATTTCAGTGAGCTCACCAGAGGTTCCTAGGCTGCGGGCTGAGCCAGTGGTTCTGCTGTCACCACCTGGTTACGTGCTGTCTTAGAGCATAAGGTGGTGGTTCTCAACCTATAGGTCATGACCCCCTTGGGTCAAATGACCCTTTCACAGGGGACGCATATCTGATATCCTGCATATCTGAAATTTACTTTGCGATTCATAACAGTAGCAAAATCGCAGTTATGAAGTAGCAGGGAAATAGTCTTATGGCTGGAGGTCACCACAACACAAGGAACTATATTCAGGGGTCACAGCATTAGGAAGGCTGAGAACCACTGGAAGGGAACCAGAGAGTTGCTTTGAGGAAGAATTAATGCCAGGATTTCTGGCTGGTAGAGAGCACAGGAGATGAAAGTATAAGTTCTGGCTGGTAGAGAGCACAGGAGATGAAAGTATAAGTTCACTGGTGACAGCATTTCTGAATATGTTCTGAGTGTTCTTCATTTCTAAGTCCCCCCACTACTGCCATCAGAAATGTAGGCCAGTGTGATTGCATGTCTGAAGGGATGGATTCCCCATCCTGGCACAAGGCAAGAAGACTTGGGTTCCTAAGTTCTGGTTCAGGTCCTGAACTGCTCATACTTTCCCATCTAGAGACCTCCTTTTCCTCAGAATAAGAACTGTTGCAAAGGCTCCTTGACTAGAGGTGGGGTAGAGACCCACATTTTCCTACACCTTTGGAATAACCCACGAGAAAGCTGCCTGAGTCTACAAGAGTCAACATCATACTGGTCATGAGTCTACAAGAGTCAACAGCACACTGGTCATGAGTCTACAAGAGTCAACAGCACACCGGTCATGAGTCTACAAGAGTCAACAGCACACTGGCCGCGAGTCTATGAGAGGCAACGGCACACTGGCCATGAGTCTACAAGAGTCAACGGCACACTGACCATGAGTCTACTAGAGTCAACATCACACTGGTCGTGAGTCTACAAGAGTCAGCAGCACACTGGCTGTGAGTCTACAAGAGTCAACAGCATACTGGCCATGAGTCTACGAGAGTCAACAGCACACTGGCCATGTGAGTCTACGAGAGTCAGCAGCACACTGGCTATGATTCTACAAGAGTCAGCAGCACACTGGCAATAGAGTGGGACAAAATGAAATGCACTATTCGATTAAGGAGGAGGGAGTGACTGCCATTGAAAGGAGTCAGGGGGAAGGTAGTTGTCTTTGAACATTCAGACTACCTGAGGCCAGGGCCTCCTTTGGGTTGGCTATTGTGGGAACACAAACGTGTGTGGGATTTCTAAGAACCACAGACAGAACAATGGGATTTCTTCACCTTTGTTGTTCCAAGCACCCAGCTTGTAACCCCCTGTAACCCCCTATAACTCCAGCTTTTTTTTTTTAGGGCTTTAGGGATTCTGATGCCTTCTTTGGCCTCAGATCCTTTGGCCTCTTTGGGTACCCATAATTATCTGTAGATAGACACACACACATACACACACACACGTGCGTGTTCATATCTATGCTTAAAAATGAAATAAAATCTTGGGGTTGGAGAGATGATGGCTTAGTAGTCAAGCACCCTTGAGGCTCTTCCAGAGGACCAGGGTTTGATTCCCTGAACCCATATGGAGGCTCACAAACATCTATAATGCTGGTTCCAAACACTCTTTTCTGGTCTCCTTGGGTACCAGACATACACAGCGGTACCCAGACATTCATGCAGACAAACTGTCCATATACTTAAAATAAAATAATTTTTTCATGAACAAATAGTTTTAAAATTTATTTTAAAATATAAATATCTGTCAGTACTTAACAGGTCAAGAAAATAATATATTGATTGTATATGGTTGTAATATTTTTATTATTTGAGTAATACAGACTAAAAATATTTACATACCTACTTCCTTTACATCCACACACAGCTTAGCACTCTTCATTATACAGCTTTAAAAGTTACAGTACAAAATCTGTACATGAAGAATTATGGAAGAAGATTCCATTCAAAACAATATTTTTTTTAAAAAATCTTGCCGGGCAGTGATGCATATGCCTTTAATCCCAGCACTTGGGGAGCAGAGGCAGGTGAATCTCTGTGAGTCTGAGGCCAGCAGGGTCTACAGAGCAAGTTCCAGGACAGGTTCCCAGAGTTACAGAGAAACCCTGTCTTGAAAAACCAATAAATAAACAAATAAATAAAAACTTTAAAATAATATGGGACAGAATTATTGTTTGAGAAAGTTTATAATATGTGAATATAGTACTTGAGGCTGAGGTGCAATCAAGAGAAATAACAGAAGAAAAATCCACAGATTCTAATGATATAACCGATCAATGATACATAAAAGTTGAGAGAGAATAATGAAAAGTCTCATAGGTTTTGGTGTCTGAAAAAGCTCTGAGGAGTATATCATTTGCCAAGACTGTCTTATGAAAATTTGGGACATGTACTTGCATGTACCTGATGATGAGCATCTTGCAGAAAACCCGCACCTGCTAATGCTTCCTAATGCTCTTGATTAACCTGTTGGATTTCCATTGGATTGGCCTTCCAATGCCATGGAAAACTTGGAGCTTTGGAGCAGAGAAGTGATACAACCTACTGACATCTCAGAAGATCACTCTGGCTACGGAGTAGTAAATAGACGACAAATGATGGGAGAAAGGAGGCCAGTCTTTGAAATGACAGGAAAGATACTGGTGTCTTTGTGAGGGTTAGTTATGGGCACGAACTGATTATATGCAAAGGTCAAGTAACATGTGACTAAGAATACATGTAATCTAGAAATAGTGTAAAACTCCATAATTTAGCCTATGCACTGAGTCTCCAGCATGCTCATTTGAATCCTATTGTTGTCTAGTTTCTTTAGTACCTGGGCATGCTTAAGTATCTGTTTCACAACCTAAAATATTAATTACTTTCTTCCTCAATAGTATAACAATGTAAACATGGCCCTGGTATTCTCAATAAAATGGATCCACTGACCCTTGGAGTTTTAAAAATCACATTCTTGGAAAAATTGACAGTTCTTATTGTACTGTAGATTCCTTGCTAAATTAAAATACATACTTCACAGTTGTAATATTGACAATTATGTTTAATAAGAGAAAAGTATGTCCAGAATCAAGTTTTGTTTTAAGGTAAGAATATTTCTTGTTAATAGTTTGCTATAGGTATTATAGTACATTGGTTTACTCTCTGAATATGATCAATATCAGAGACATTTCCAATCATACCTCCTATTATCTTTGGCACCTTCCCCTACTATAGATTATTTATACTCCATCAATCCTTTCTACCTTTCTGGCTCATTCAAATGCATGCCCTGTCTCCTACCTGAAACTGCTTCAGCTGAGCCTCTGAGATCTTCTGTTTCCTCTGAGGTTGGACAATAACTTCCTATATTCTATTTTAAGCCTCTTACTTTATCTCTCTATGTGAGTAAATTCCCTGTCAAACCGAAGCCACTGTCATCAGCTATCCTGTTTTTTAACTTCTGTTTATGACCAAATTTTTCTGCCCTTCCCCCTCCATTTTTAAAAATAATATTTTATATAAAGTGCCTCCATTTGATCACCTCAGATGAACTCTTTAGTACTTAAGATTTCTGGCCCTGCTGTCTCTTCAAATTTATCCTTACTGTGGTTATATCCACTTTTGCCCGTTCATGTGAAGTAAAGAACCTGGGATTTTTTCTGAGACGGGAAGCTCTTCGAGGGCTAAAGCAGGAAGTATGTGGTGTGACTTAAATTTTGTTAAGGTTACTCTGAAAGCTGTGAGCAAGTGCAAGCAAGAGACCAGCAAGGATGCTACAAAACAGTGTGGATGGACTGTATCATGGCAGCTCAGGCTGAGGTGCTGGAGTTGGTGAGAAGTGATCAGATTTATGGGATATTTTGAAAATATAGGTGATGGGACTTGCAAGTAGAGTAGAGATTAATGTGAGAGGGGAGATGTAGTGATACGGGAGAGCAGGCCTGCTTTTTGTCCGGCCCAGCTCCCGCATAGCTAGCTTAACACCCGAAATAACAACACACAAATTGTA
>LOJH01014502.1:0-21748 GCA_001685095.1 Ellobius talpinus
AACAGGCTGCACCAGGCGGTTGGTGACTGTGTCGCACAGGGCCATGATCTCGTCATTGTCCAGCAGGCCGAGCAGGTTCCGGCAGCCCTCCGTCTCTAGGTGGCTGAGCCCCGACATCTCGTCCCCGGGGAAGGGGACAGAGGGCAACAACACTAAAATCGCCCTCTCGGCCCGCGGACCGGCCGGCGCCTTGGCAACAGACACCGGAAGTGCCTTTCCAGTCGCTCTCGCCGGAACGGTAACGGATATTCCAGTCCCCCGCCCTGCGGGGGGAAGGAGTGATACCTCAGAAAGTCCGCGAGGAAACGCTAGGCATCCCGACTTATGGTTCCGGGCTATCTGGGAGTAGCGTTCCACCGATCACGCTTAAAAGAGGCATCGTGACCATTCACCTTCCACTCGAGGGTTAGTTAGAAACGAACCTTTAAAGTCACCAGCACTGACTCCTCCGGAAGCGCGACTTAAAGTGCAGCTCATGCGCGGGCGGCTGCGTGGGGCGGAGAGCGCAAACGCGCTCCCGTCATACCGCGGGGCTTGCAGGTGAACTTGCTCCTCCCTTCCTGACCTCCCGTGGCCCGGGAGCGTTTTAATGTCTGTCGTGTGTGGTCGATTTTGAGTTAGGTGAGCCTCGATATTCTTAGCTCCACAAGTGAAAATACACCTTTAAACACTATGCTTGGAAAATGTTTACAAAGAATTATAACTTGCTTATCCGTGATCCCAAGCTTTCCCACCTTGTGGATGACTTTATAGTCGAGCCCATGGAGGAGATAGTGGAACCTGAGTTTGCAGCTGGTTGATCACAGGTACAACTGAAACAACCAGAGGCTTCAGATTTGCATCTAAGGTGCAGCCAAAGGGGCGAGGTGCCACACAGTCTTGAGGACTGTGCCTCTAGCTGCATATCCTGACGCCTTTAGATTTTAATTAGTGGCTGGCATTTCCCACTGTAGTAATAGTTCCTTGGTTGATGTGGGAGAAATATCCACAGACGACACACTCACCTCGGGCAGAAAGTGATTTGTGTTTTGAGTATAAGTAGGAGAAACTGAATTTCGGTTAGACTTTTTCCTAAATACAAAATTATTAATATTTGGAGCAGGATAATTTATTGTTGGAGAGGTTGAGTTCTGCATTGCAGGATGCTTAGTACCTTTCCTACATTTCCACAAGTAGTAGTGTGTCCTTCTCTAGCTTGATGCACGTGAAAATACCTCCAGAGTACCAAATGTTCCCCGAGAAAGAAAATCATCCCCAGGTGAACCACTGATTCACTTTCCCTAGGGGTTTTCTGAGATAATGAAAAATATTTTTTGCATTCCACAGGACTAACCACTGTCCACTTCTGGGTTTTGAAATTTTGCAGTGTAGGAGTAAAACTGAGTATTTCAAGTTTTCCTTGACTTTGAGTCAAGATTTAATATCCACGCGTGGCTAGTGGCTACTGAATTGGATCGTGCACATCTAGAGATTTGTAGGCCATTCCGTAGACCTGTATCTTTTATGTTTTACCTCTGACTTCAATCGATTTTATTTTCTAAATCCATTCGTGCAGATAAATCACAAGGGTTACTTTCTTGGACTTGTTTTCCAGGTTTCTGCTTCAAAGCCTTTGTTCTCACTATGTTACCTAAGATGGCCTTCCCTTCAGATATCTCAGCTGCTCATTTCCCCCACTATTTATTCAGGTTTCTGCTGCAAAACATTGCTAGGGAAGCCTCACTGCATTCGCCTGTTCAAAGTCACCATCAACACCCTACTTATGTTTCCTATCCATTTGCGTGTCTCCAAAGTGTTTATATAATTTAGTATACTATATTGTTTATTGCTCTCATTCCACCCCCATCCCATTATAAGGTGAGCTCTGAGGCAAGCAATTTTTGTTTCATTACTTTTACAAAGCCTGGTACATAATAGATAAGTTATTTTTAACAGCAATTTTTAATAAATGCACCATGAATCCTGGATGGTTTTAAATGGGGATGAAATGATCCAGCTTGTTTCAAACAGGATGGATGACTTTGAGTCATGGTATGAAGGGTAGACTGAAGCGAGTGAAGAGGAAAGCGAGCCCAATTAGGAGGCTACTAATAATAGTCTGTGTGACAGAATATAGGAAGCTGAGGTAGAGTGGAACAGCCGATAGTCTTGGATAAGGCTTTGGTTTGGGCCACCAGAGTTGCCATTTACTGAGAAAAAGAACACTTGGTAAAGTAGGTTTTAATGGAGAATATAAGAGGCAAGAGCTCAGACTTTCTAGAGCAAGTGATGATGCCTAAAAAAAGTAAATCAAAGAAAGAAGGTTGGAACAGAGAGAGGGTCCTGAATTAATTCTGATCCAATAGAATAGTATGAAGGCAGGTAGAATTTTCAATATGACTGTAAGGCCAGAGACAGAATAGTAATCCTAACTAATTTAGCAAGAGCATAACAAGAAGGGCTTGGTGTCAGGGCCTTCAATTACTAAATTCTTATAACCTTGCACTGATAGTTGTCCCATTTTACAGAAATATAAAGTCAGTTGGATATTCTTTTTTAAATAGTTTATTAGTTACTTGAGCATTCTGTATTTTGACCACATTAACTCCCTTCCCGATACTTTCCCCAGATACACCCTTAACTCCCCTACCCACCCAACCTTGTGTCCTCATATTTTTGAGACCTGTCAAAATCAATTTGTGTTGCCAAGTATCCTTGGACATATGATCTTCAACTGGAACATGATCAACTTACCAGGGCCTAATTAAACTCTTAAAGAAAACTAACTTGCCCTCTCTGGGGGCTAACAATTGCTGTTCCTCAGCTAGAGCAGGACTGTGTGCCCAGCTTTCCTGTCCATGTTGTATTTGGCCTGGCTTGGCCTTGCACATGTCTTATGCATGTTGGGATTTCCTGTTTGCTGCTGCCTGGCTGTGTCCAGAAGACAGTTTCCTTGTCTTCTACTGCCTCTGGCTCTTGCAGTCTTTCCATCTCCTATTCTGAGGTGATCCCTGAGTCTTTGGTGGGAGAATACTGAGTGTGTGTGTGGCAGGGGAGGAAGGTGTGCTGAGGATTCAGTTTCTTATTCTCTACACCTTGGCCAGTTTGGTGTCTCTGTGTTATTAACCATTTACTATAAAGATAGAATCGTCTCTGATGATGGTTGGGAGATGCATTAATCCATGGGTATAATAAGCCATTATGTCCACTTAGTGGTATATTACTACTTACATTTCCAGAATAAAACTACCATTCTAGAATTTGAGCATAATCTTACTTATCTACATAACCTTTTAACTGTTTCTAATAACTATGAACTGAATACTTTTTGTAAGAGGTGAAAGACATACACATTGTAAAGAGACATCAGAGTATACTCAATATATTTTTTTGAGAAGAAAATAAAATTTTCTCAGGGGTTAAGCCATTTCAGGTATCTGTTATTACTATCTATTCACTAAGTTGTGGGAGAGTTTTTGAGGAGTTAAGAGGAGTTTACCATATAGGGATATATGGTACAGTATGTTGATTTTATTTGTTCCAAACCTTAGCTTGTGTAAGAGTTCCCCAAGATTTGTGATAGACGTAATGGGTACTAGCTCATAAATAAGCACTAAGGAAACCAGGAATAGTAATCACTCAGGCTTATCTCTTCAGTGGCAGGGATGTATACCTGTTTTTACCCCACCTGGAAGGCTGGAAGTGGTTAATAACCTGGTGACCTTTGCTATCTGTAGGGCTAGGCCTCACCCAAATCTCCCAAATGCTTATTTCAGATTCTTTCTCCCTAGACTTTTATCATTAGCTATGTTTCTCAGTCAGTAGGACCCATCCTTATGGGAGATGTCCCATGTACTTTATAGCCTGAGGACATCTACACTATCTCAGAGACCACACCAGATCCTAGCTAGGCCAGTAAGCTATAGAACCTACCTTCATGTACTTTGCAGAAGAGTTTCACTGTTGTTATGAATTGTTTTATTATACACATTAGATGAGATAATTGTTACCAGGAAACTTTTTTTCCCAAAATTAAACCGTAGTTAAATGTATCTACAATAAACTGCATGGTGTCAGACTCTAGAAGTTTGAACCAGCCTGGCTAAGTTGTGCTGAACCAAGTGTCCTTCTTAAATCTTGTGGTTTTTCTCTCTCTCTGCTAGCTTGAAGGCACCCGCCCACCTCCACATATAATAGAAATAGATTGTTATTTAGCCTAATATTTAACAAGCTTCCTCATGATACTGTTGTTCTGCTACAGGGACCACATTTTTTAAGAATTATTAGAAGACATTAAACTGTCAACTATGTCCACTGGACTACAGCCTGTCCTTTAAATCGCTGATTCTCAGATAAGGTTGTCTCTGTTTGAACGTATCTTCACTCATGTTTGTAGGGACCATGGCAGACTGGAAAATTTTGATTATCCAATTGGGTAACCCTTCTAACTCTTAGGCATCTGACAGGGCTCACCCTTGAGTTATTAGAGGTGACACGTGGTGGGCACATGGTTAAGACAGTAAAATGAGAAGCCATTTTTCTTCTGTATGTAGCACTTCTCAATGAAATAAACTGTTTTTTTATGAAAATAACATTGAATGGCCATTTTAAAACATGATATATAACCTGAACTTATGTCCTAGTTAAACACTGATTCTTCAAATATGGAATTTTTGCTGTTTGAATATATCATGTTTGATTTGAGCATGTATATAAGTTCATACTAAGATATCATGAAGAACATTATCAGATCATTAAATCATCCTTGACAGTATTAACTTTTGAAGGACTATGCTGGCTCCTGTGAACTTGTTCCAGAACAGCATGACTCCTCCTCACTTCTGCTTCTTGGCACATACCTTTTCTGAATGCTGCCTCTGCTTTTCTAACTGGGCCATGATATAGACAAAGTTGGTACTGTGCTTTTTCGGCTTTCCAGCACCCAACCTTGGGTTGAGTAAACTATGCTTATACATTATCTAGTGTTGAGTGTAATGGCAACACCAAAAGTTGAAAAAACTATGAACGCAACTTAACTTGATTATAAGAGAACTTAGTACTATCTCCCCCAGATTCTTCCAGTTCCCAGAAAGGAAAATGGAAAGTTACCTAAGCAACAATTTGTTTAAATATCATAACAGATTCATTGTTCTGAAAACAGATCACATTTAGTCCAAGATCATATGTCCTTCAGTCAGAAAATTCTGCACTTCAGTGCTAGAATATTTCATGAACATTTTCGTGAGTCAAACTGTTGTTTGTAATGTATGTAAATCCCTTTAACTCATCTATTCATTCATTTGCAGTGCTACCTTATTACTTTAAAAGATTTTCTACTTATACACCGTTTTCCAAATTTTTAAGTTATCGCTAATTGGACAGGGTTATTTTGGGATTTTTGTTGTTATTTTGTTCCTGTTACTGAACTAAAAGAGGAGCCCTTATGTTCAAGATCACTTTTGGAATCAAATAGTAACTTTCATGATTTATTTTAAAAAAAAATATTGGCATTAAAACCAGGGCCTCAAGCTTTCCACTGCTGAACCATACCCCTAATCCTTTTTTAAAATAAGGATGAAAATCCTGAGCATGACAGGGAATAAGGTGTATCCCAGGGAATAAGCTGTACCCTGACACCCAGTGACTCCCTCATTTAAGTTACAGGAAGCACTTCATCCTTGAAAGCACAAATGTTGACATATGACATTGCCTGGCATCTGCTGAGCGATGATACTTCCTTTTGCCCCAAGTCTGCGGTCTTTAGTTATCCTTTACTAAAGTCTACTGAAGTAACTTCAATAGCCATCATTTTATGTGTGTGATGTTTGTGTGTGAATACGTGTATGTGCACCATGTGTATGTATACCTGGTGCCCATGGAAGACAGAAAAGGGTTTTCAACCCCCTGGACCTGTTGTGAGCTGTCATGTGATGCTATGAACTGACCCAGGTCCTTTAGGGAGCAGTAAGCACTCTAAACCTCTGAACCATCTTTTCAGCTCCCTCTATGAACTGTTACTGCCATCTAGACTTAAAATATAAACAAAACCCTACTTCCATCATTTTCTATGAGGTTTCAAAAATTTTTCAATAACCTGAATGTGATACATTAACTGAAATATTTCACTTTTAGGAGGCATAAAAATTTCATATAGGCTGAATTCTTCTTGAAATCAGTGTACTACATAAAACTGAACACTTGCATTATCAACAAGGACAATGTTTTATTGAACAAATCTATGTACAATACAAAAAGTTTCTTGAAATGAGACACTATTGTTGATTTATTGCAGTTCAATGGCTCAGTTTTAATTTGTACTTTTATAAAATGCAAAGTAAAATAATTTAATATTCAACAAGGAAGCACAAATTTCCCTTCTTGCTGAATCTGTAATATCTTTCACATAACAATTCCAAAATGCATATGCAGCATTTGCTCATTCTGAAAAGGTGTTTGACAGTACCAAATAAATTAAAAAATAAACACTATCATCCCTTTTAGGCTTTTCATTCATACAACATTAAACCAAACATGGAATTACAGCTAAACGTTCAGTGTGACTTGAAAAGAATCACAAGATCAATGATATAAATTATGTATTCATTATATATTGGTGGTTTTAAAAAAATGAATATGGCTAGTGCCCAAAGTACCAGTGTCCTTATCCATGGAGACTCCCTCCTGTGCGTCTTCTGTGTCTAGCAGCAAGGATTCAGGTATGCACTTTTCCTGACCTCACTGACTCATAGAAGAATTTTAAAACAAAGATTTGAAACTTGGTCCATGTATCAACACAAAAGTAGAAAAAAAGAAAGGAGATGGAAAAGAGTGTAAGTAAGACAAAAGCTTCCTTTCTAAATTCCAAACCAGATCTGCTGGAAGTTCACACAAAAGCAAAGTGTTTTGGAGTAAAATCATAAAATGCACACATTCTTTCAAGAGGTGAAAGTGAGAAGCATATAAAGAGGTAAGAAAAATGTGGTCAAACAGAATGTTACATGATATTTTGATTTGATTAAATATGAACCATTTTTATCTATATGAAAAATTTCTCCTAGAAACACAAGAGAAAACCTTCAAATTAAGCTTAAAGTCAAAATAGCAGGTGGAATTTAAGACATCTTCACACAAACTTCAAAATTCACAAAAATAACATTTTGTGTATTTATATTTATCAGTGCTTACAGTTTGTAAAAAGCAAAGAAATGGTAAAATGTTATTAAGTGGAAAAAGTGGAAAATGTACAAAGCAAAAATTGTTTCAAAAAAACTTCACTTTGCAAATGAACCAGTTTCCAAACAATTTTTATTACAAGATATACTTTTAAGATGAACTAAAAGTCAATTATTACATTTTTTAGTGTCAGGAAATATGGAAAACAGTTTGAGTTGAATTTAATGGATTTAGAACTTTGGAGTTGTACTTATCTATTTTCTGCATGTAAATTCCACAGCCTAATGTAGGCTATATAACAAAACTAAAACAAACAAAACTGATTGAAATGGACTAACGACCATCATTGCATAGTTGCAAATGCCCATGGTAAATAATAAAATACAGAACTTTTAAAAAAAATCCTCTGGTATTGCATTCCTGGAAAACAAAATTTAACGTCTGGATGCCACCCTAAAAGTAATGTCTCATTTTTATAACCTCATTCAAGTAGCCATAATGTTCCTAAAATCTGTAATATGTGTGATGAAATTGTCTGATTTACATAAAAAACATGCTGGAATAACTGGAACACACTCAGTTGTCAGTGATATAAAGTGTGTCTAAAGAATTCACCTGTTTCTATTCTCTTTATCGCACTTCTGAGTAATATAGGAGTAGGTAGATAGGTGTAAAATATTTAGAGAATTTTTTCTAACCTGTAAAACATTTGTTTTAATAATTTAATAAGTTAAAATCTTTCTTAGGAAAATTAATGGTCACCAAAGACAATAATGCATTAATATATCTTTTGTGTTCCTGTTGTGCGAATTTTGGTGTAAATACTTTCTTAAGTACAAAAATTATTTTGCAGGCCAAATTCATCACTCTTGAAGAAAGTACATTAGTATGGCTTACTTTGGAATTAATTCTCCTAACTCAATAAAGTAAACTCTTCATCTGATTCTTAACAAACATACTTTTAAGCCAATTATTTTCATAGGATCATACTTAGATAACTCACACTAATGTCTAAAGGACTTTACTATGAATCATCAAGCAATGTCCTAATACTATGTATAGATAGAAATATCCCAGTGTGCTTTTACCATTATTCACATTGAAGAATTTTCAATTCAGTGTTTTCCTTCAATTGTCTACCATGCGATGGACTTAAGATTCTTCTTGCATCCTCCCAAAGAAACTGATACTTTTCTTACTTTTCTACTTAACACTGCTGCATTTTAAATATAACGAACTGGCTTTACAGAAGTGGTATGCTGAATGTTCTTATCAAGAGCTTAGCCAAGCACTGTTTTTGTTTGGATTTTCATTTTTCAATGGTGGCATGCCATTCACTCAACTCTGACCTGCCTACTTAGTCATCTGAAAACAAGTTACAATCTTTAGTAGATAGCATGGTGATAAATCTAGCTTCATTTCTATGTATCAGCTTCTAAATTATATCACAAACTAAAGAGCAATGAATGGTTCTTTAAAATATGTTTGACCAGAGGGAAGACATAATGAATATGCATGACAAGAAAACAAATCGCATTTTCAGAATGTTTTACATTGTTTATTGTAAACCAGCTCCCCCTCCACCTTATAATGAATCAACTTTTTCCTTTCTTCAGTAAGGCCATAGCTGGTTTTTATTTCTGACTAGTTACCCAAATGTGTTTTCACATAAGCAAAACTGAACATGCTGCTATTAATCACCATAAACTTTTAAAAAGTGTGGTTTCATGGATAACTGGTACTTTGGGAGTTTTATAACCCTTTTGGAGTCTTAGCTGGCACATCTCCTCTGCAAGTTCATTCCAGAAAATGTGCTTTGTCTTTTCTTTAGTAATCCGAGACCACTCTAAAATTAAGGCCATCAGGGAAATAGCAAACTGGATGATGCATTTTCTTGTAGTGTTTTTTGTTTGTTTGTTTTACACTACAGCATGATCAAAAGATCTTTCTGAGACATTATCAGGCACCTGTAAAATAAAATATGTGTTAATGCAAGTTTTATGGATTATAGTAGAAAAGTAAGGCTTATATTTCTGGTATCCATGTGTGCATGTGTTTTGTGGTGTACATGTGTTTTGTGGTGTACATGTATGTGTATGCATGCCTGTGTGTGAGCACATGTGTACTGGTACATGTGGAGACCAGAGGCTGATGTTGGGTTATCTTTCTTGATCATTTTCTACCTTATTTAAGCAGGTTCTCTCACTGGAATCCAAAGCTCACAGATTCTACTAGTCTAGCTAGCCAGCTTGCTTGGTGATCTTAGCTGAGCCTCCTACATGTTAGAAATAGAGAAAAGGCACTAGGCCAGCCCAGCATTTACATGGGTGCTAGCAATCTGAAGTCTAGTCCTTAGCACTGCACTCGAAATATTTTATCTGCTGAGCCATCTCCCCAGGCTCTTGTACTTTTGACACCAATTTAATTTCACTTGCTTCCTATCCTACCATGCTGATGAAATTTACTGTCTCTATTATATGAAACTTGGAATGAAGAAAAGCCACTGGTAGTAAAAAGAGTATAGAACAGTAAGAAAAGCAGAAGAGTGAAAAATCTTGAGTCCCAGCTTCCAAGGTTCACAAGCCTATGCAAACAACTTGTGAGATTGTTGCTTAATCTAAAACAAGGATATTAATTTCATAAAATCATACTGGTTGTGGACTGAAAGGAAATATGTGAAATAGTGCTTTATCATCTGGGCTACATAGATGTTAGATGTTTATGGTCCTTGCAGTACAAGGATACATTTTGGCTACATTGATCCTGTCTTTCTATCTCTATAGATAGAGCTACTGAAAAGAGAAGACTTACTTTCATCATCTGAATCAAATCCAAAGAGTGTCTGACATTTCTTTTGTGCAAGGTGAGCCTCAAGTGCTTCTGCATTACAGTAGGTGGTCAGGCATTTGCCACATCGTAATCTTTCCACTGGTTTTTTACATATGTTATCTTGATCAGAACAGGCATCTACTCGATCAGTCAGAAATTTTCTGCGTTTTGGCATACTAAGGTATCGTTCATCAAGGTAACTGGGAGGCAAAGGTCTAACGTATGGCTTTGTTAAAATTAAGCCATATGAAGTATGTTCACTTGTAAGATTTGGTTTAGATGGTGCCTGAGATACTGGCAGGGCACTGTGTTCTTGTGATACAACACTGGTTAAAACAGAACCATTTTCTGTCCTGTTTCTGTTTATATCTGATTTCAGAGAAGGATCTGATGCAACTAACAGTGTTTGCTCTATTTCTCTGTGTCCATTGACTAAGTCACTGGTACTATGACTATTTTCAGGATTTGGCTCTATGGCAGGCATCTTTTGGTCTATCAAGGTTATATTTGAAACAGTATCATCAGAATGTTCATTTCCATTCTGAAATAAACTGTCTGTTTTCTTTTCCATAGTGTCTATATATGTCTTTGGTTCTGTAGAATCTTTCCTTGATTTACTAGTAGAAACTGGCTGATAAACCATTTGGTTCTCATCACTAGAAGGGTCTATTTCCTGATGATTAAGAACTGCTTCACTCAGTTGTGCAGATGATTCTGGTGTTTTGCTTAAGTAATGCTGGGCTTCATGTTCATATAACAGAGGAAGATCTTCAAAAAGCTCATGGCATTCTGGAAAACTACACTGAGCTTGAAATATCCGGTGACTTTTTGTATGTTGGGCAAGCTGGAATGGCAGCTTAAATGACTCATTGCAATTAAAATGCAAACAAAAGTACACATTTGGATAGCTGTGTCTATTAAGGTGATCTATAAAATGTTGAGAATCTTCAAACTGCCTTTGGCAAAATTTGCATTTTCCTTTGCTCCACTTCATTACTGTTTGCCGCACATTTAAATCAGTTGGATGTACAGTCCTTGCATGCATATTTAGAAATCCAATTCTTTTAAATATCCTTACACAGCCAAGAGCAGGGCACTTGAAATTACCTTCTTGGTCTGTAGCATATACATCTTTTGGATGGCAAACAGTTCCATTGATTTTATGAAGTACTGATGTTTCTTGATTCAGGTCATAATCATCTTCACAATCATCTTCATTCTCTTCCTCTTCATAGTCATCATCACACTGAGGTAAAGACTCTGAGATATTATTGAAAGAAGTGTCTGGTTTGCCATTTTCAATAGCATTCTCTGCTATACCAAAGGGAATTTTAATAAATTCAGCCATGTGTTCACGGATGACCTCTTTGTTTCCATCAGTGGAAGCAGTCAATGTCTCTATTTCCAAACCCTTAGTATTTGAATTCCCATTTTCAAAAGAAATGGAAGTTTTAGAACAATTTATTTCTTCCAGAGTGATGACTTCTGGATCATCCTGTTGTGCTGTAGCAATCTGCTGCCTCTGGATCTTCTTAACATGGTTCTTTAAATGCTTCTGCATAAGTCCTCTGTTCCTAAATTTCCTACCACAGATCACACATGAAAAACTGCCTTTTTTCTGATGAGCCTGAGCATGTCTTACAATGTGGCCACCAAGGAATTCCTTGTTACATAACATGCACCGATGCCTTGGGACACTGTGATCCACTTTGGAAGCATTAAGAGCACTGAGGCTTCTCTTTGCATTAACATGGCCTTTAGATGGCACTCCAGACACATCATCAAGATCTGTCTCTCCAGTGCTCTGATCGGTGAGTATGTCAAGCCCTTCATCCACACTCTGCTGTTCCACTGTCTTTTTTAGACTACCTGCAGAATTTTCCAGTGTATTTTCATTCAGAAGTCTCACTGCTGATTTATCACGCAGTAATGCCACACAGTTTTTCTTAATCATTACAAAGTTCCAAAACTCAGGATCAAAAAATAATCCTTTTTTCAAAATTGGAAGTAATTCAAAACGAACACGATTTTGAACAGTACTTGTACCTTCACTATACTCTTCATCAGGACGTCTGTAAAGCTCTTCAACAGTGTGGTAGGCCTCTAAGGAACGCTCAAGAAAAAATACTGACAGAGCACAAACCCTGACGATTTCTAGATCATTTGGCAAAAAATGTGCAATGGTCTTATAAATAAGACATTTAGTTTCAGGATCATCATGAAGATCAAGCTGAAGGGCACAACCACATATTTCAACACAAATTTGTAAGCCTTCTTCTTCAACCTAGAAAAACAAAAATAATTCTACTAAATATAACTTAAAAAATCATTATTTTAACTGCTTTTGTGTTTAAATACAACTCCAAAAGGAAAGCTTTATGAAACAGTGTTCCGAAGTATGGGAAAGATTTCTAGTGTACATCTCTTCAATAATTATGTTTTTTTACCCTTATATAGCACATATCTTTTATTAAATGGTAATAACCTGGTAGGGTTTTATATTTAATTGTCAAGAGTGACAAGACAATATAAAATACTTACAAACTTTGTTTAGACTTTCTTTCAATTCTGGGCTCACTTGGAGGATCATTCTCATTCTCTGACAGAAAGGTCAATGCATACTATTTCAAGTAGATGCCGAGAAGTAATTAAATTATTTTTTAATACCTGTGCAAATTTTGTCATACTAAATAGTACTTATAATATTGGTATATTATTGTTATTATTATACAGACTAGGCAATTTCTTCATATTTAAGCAAAAATGAAAGGGGCATCATACAAATCTAATAAAGTAGAATAATAAGCCTACTAGAAATTATATGAAAATAAGTCAACCTTTACTTCTGCTAAGGATAATTATATTAGCTTTCACTACAGAATATTTTATTGCTCTACTGCAGTCAACTTTATTCCTGTAATGGTTAAAATAATCAATACTTATTTAAATAGGACAAGAAATCACAATGTATTTATGTTATGAGGTATCTGTGTATGTTGCATGTCATACTGCCTACATATGGTTATGGATTAAAGGAAAGAGTAACCATTTGTAAATCCTCTTGGTCTCTTATATTCTGATAATCCCACGTAACTACATACAGTTTTACCATCAACTAAGGTTTTTCTGAGACAGTTAATAGCTATTATCAGATCATTTGTAAATTAATGTTCAAAAACAACTTATGGTAAAAATGATAAATTTGCTTAAGTCATAAGAAAAGCATTTCATATGGAAGCAATTGTTCTCAAATTAAGTAACAATAAACTGGCTTTCCCCCCTTTATTTCATGTACCATGCTGAATGTTTGAAGCTGGATAGAAAAGATTGTGGCATACAGAGAATGCAGCCTTAAAATCTAAAAACTAAAAGGATAAATATCATATGTACCTCATCTTTAATGATTTTCATGAAAGGAAATATGACTCTCACATTAGTTGCTGTTCTTAAAAGTTGGTAACATTGATCTACAAACACTTGTTTTGAAGGATTAGATTTAAGCTGTAGTTTACTCCATATGAAAATCAACTCCCTGTAAATGAGAAAAAGACATACATCAAAAAATAGTTTATTCAAGGACAGACATTAGTTCCTTTCCCCGATTCTAGACTGTCCTAGTTAGAATATACGTAAAGTAGTTATAAAAGTGCACGCTACATGTCCTACCTTTGAGATTAACAGAAGTTAAAAGAGAAAAATAAAAAATTATAATTTTGAATTGATAGTAATGATTTCCAACAATATGCTGGCATGCCTAAGAAATATATAGTATTGAGTCAATGCAGTTCTAATTTTAATGTACTAATACTGATGTTATAACTTTAAAACACACACTTGACCTTTAGTATACTACTGTCAGAACACCATCCAAGAATGGAGTCTTGTGACCTCTGTTTCTTCAAAAACATGGAACTGTTCTGGGAATGTCTTTTTGTGTCCATCCCATGTGTAGTGAATAGAAATGAGTTTACTTCGGATTATTCGGCTACTGTTATTTGCTTATATGCTTCTATGGAAAAACATGTTTTTGACATGTGTGACTTGCCCCTGTGATTGTAATCTTATTCATGTGACTCTTCTTAACCCTCAGAGTATAAAATGTCAGATGTTCTGAATAAAACTGGGTGTTGCTTGAGGCTTTAGTCCAACTCATTTATTGGCTTCATTCTCCCAGATTCCAGTGCCAACTAGAACAATAATTCTGTTGAAATACTAAAAGTAATTTTAAAATTTAAGCATATTATAGTACGAAATTGTGTCCTTTACATCATCTTTAGATTATGTACTTTCCTGCAATATTTTTGAACAGACAAACTATAGAGCACTTAAAGCATTTCACAGAAATGATTTTCTAATACATGGCCAAGGATGAACAAAAGACAAATAGGCAGGAGAATCTGAGGTAAAGGCAAGGCATAAGGATTTAACTCATATTAGCATTCTTTAAAATCTGCCCTAATAGTTATACAAAGCACTGTAATTTGAAACTACTAAACTAGTTGGTGGAGAATTTTCCTGTTCTCAAATGTTATTTACTGTGTTTGTCTTGTGAGCCCAGAACATGCAAGCAGACTTGGGCTCACTGAGCACAAGGCTCCTTTCTACGTAAGAGGGTGTTATCCTGAAAGTAAGACCACGTAAATGTTAATTCCACTAGAAAAAAATGTAACAAATCTGGTATCAAAAAGTTCTTTGGGTCAAGACAGAATAACAAACATTTTCATTTAAAAATTCATTACTCCGTTATTCTGTATTATGAATTTTTAAAAATGATTACTACTACTCTAGGAAGAAATATAACATTGTGTTTGATACTCACAGAGATTTTGGTTTCAAATCTCCTGAAGCACCAACTTCTGAGATGTTGGATGGGCTTGTTTATGAATCATATTTCCCAGCTACTAATGCATGTAAATCTCCTCAGTAACAATGTATGATGAAGATAATAACTGATGTTTAAAAAAATAAAAATATCCAATGTTCACTTACCTTTATTATTTAAAGACATACCTAGTGAACTGACTGGTATGTATTGAAGTTTCATAGTTACTAGCTTCCTACATACATTCAATATAACTTTCAAGATACCAAGAAATAACATTTGTTCAATAAATTTTTATTAGCTGATAATCTGGGTTATTTCATTTTATTTTTATTCTGTTACTATTGTTTCACAGATGCAAAGCAACTAACTATAATTAAGTTATTGCCTAATCCAGATAATCTGGCAACTATTATATTCCTAAATGCTGAAACTTCTTGAGGAATTTAGTAAGATAAAGTGTATACATGAAGTGAGATTAAAGATGATGGTAAACATTTTAAATAAAGTGTTTTAATAAAATGGAGATGGAAAAGAAAGCATACAGATTAATCTGAATTATATTTAAGAGTATATATGGCTTAACTCTGCAACAGATTTTTAAGACAAAATGAAAGCTAGAAACCATAAGATAAATAATCCATTTAGTATTTTACAAAAGAACATATTATAAATATATACATAGTTATTTCCCAACTTATTCCAAAATAATATGAGATTTTTAAATGGACATTCATTGAACACAAAAGATTTGTTTTTTAATTCTTAGGTGATAAAAGTTTAATTTCCCTTTTGTCTTTATTAAATCAGGAGGGGGTGGTCAGACTTGGTAAACAAAATACCTGCCCTGCCCCCCCACCCCAAAATGGGCCTGGAGAGATGGTTTGGTAGTTAAGAGCTTGTACTGCTGTTGTAGAAGACTCTAATTTAGTTCCTAGCACCCATGGTTGATGGCTCACAAACACTAGTCAACTCCAGCTCCAGAGGATACGATGCCATCTTCTTTCTGGTCTTCAAGGGCATCTGCATTCACATGTACATGCCCATATACATACACACACAGTTAAAAAAATAATAAAACTAAACCTTTTTATTTTAAATAGTTAAATAGTTTCACACAACCGTAAGGAAAATATAAAGTGCAAACTCCACTAATCAATCCTCCTTCTGTTCATTTCCTCATTTCATCTTCTGCATCAGAAACACTTACCATATATAGTACATGTCCCCATTCTGGAGCTGTGGAATAAGAAAGGATTCACAGAGTTGCAAGGCTAGCAAAGTCTTTCCTTCCTTTTCAGTGTTACAGATGATATCAATCCCACTCTTGCAGTCAGTTTTCAATAAATGCTATAAGAAGAATGGAAGAATCAGTTCCTGCCATTAACAATGTATAAAAATATAGTTGCAGTTACTGTTCAAATACTTGCAAGTACTGGTAGATTTCTAGTTTCTTTTAGAATTATACACTATAGAAATTTCACGGTCTCACATTTTAGAGTATAGTACATGTGTTTCACGAGTACTTGAAATGTCATCAATGCCTATGGGTAAGATTCAGATTAGGAAATAATTCCTTCTTTTATTGTGAAAAGCAAAATAAACATAAGCATTTAGCTTCTTAGCACTTTAAGAGGAAAAAACATGTTTCTTAGTTTGTCTGTATCATACCAAAAATTTAGTAAGTATATTGTATTAATTCAATCATTTGTTATTATCAGATTCTGACTAATTCACATGAGCTTCAAGAATGGTCACCAGAGGACACATTTAGATAATGTGATCTCTAAATCTTTGGTATTACTGCACATGAAATGCAATAACAATGGGCTTTTGTTTTAATTTTAGTAAGATTAATAAAATGTAATAGAGAAAAAAAGGATACCTCCCGGAACAGCTGATCTTCTACAGGTGACATAAACAGACAGGTGAAGAGTGCTTGATGGAAGTACAAGTCTTTACCAATTTCTGGGTGATTTATACAAGATTTAATAAGAGCCATTGCTTCAGGGATGCGTTCACAGGCAATTAGGTATCTGGCACGCAGTTCAAAGAACAGTGGATTTTCAGAACTTAAGTATTTGTTCACTATATTAAAAAAGAAAACATTATTACTCTCAGAAAGTACTCAGACTTTCTTGTTTAAAATTTTACAGCTAAAACATCCTATCTAATTAATTGTTTAAGTAACATGTCCCATAGTAAAACTTTTATTTTTGAATAGCCAATATAGCTGATAAAATGAGAATAAAACATCAAAACAGTACTCAAGAAATACTAGTTGATTTCTTCTTAGTCTAAAAAAGGGGGTAAAAACAGAATTAAAACTGTATAAAGGGGGAAAGTCAAATGTCCTTCTTTTAGTTCATTAATACACTAGAATGTTTAAGTGTAAAATGCTCCTCTAGCCTAAGATTACACTCTTTATTCTTGTATTCCCATATTCTCATTATAAAAGATTGATTGCTAAATTAGTACATTAAAATCCCATTAAATCAGATTAACTGTAGAGAAATGTAAGCTAAGTTAATGAAAAATCTAATTCATGAATAATTAAATATTAAATAAAATTAATGCAAAGTTGTACCAAAGAGGTCTATTAATGTGTTCATGTATCCCCAAGGATAACTACTAACTTATGCTTACTTTTATTTTATAAATACAAACACACTTAACTGTATAAGTTATTTAAGCCTAACAACAACCTTAGGACAAGTACTATGCCATTCATTTTAGAGATTAAATGACTTTTCCAATGACAGAGAAATTGTAAGTGGCAGAGACTGAAGTGGAACCATATTTTATGATTTTTAAATCTAAACATTTCACAATTATTCAAGCTTCATCAAAAGCTAATAAAATGTTTATGGACTATTTTATTTTGACTTAAATATTTTACTTATACTTCAGTTTAAAATGTATAAGTAAATGCTGAGTTGGAATTAATGCAAAAATAAATTACTGTCTGAAATTCACCACAAGGATTACATCCCAAAAAGGAATCATCTATATCAATGAGGCGATAGTGAACCTTTGCCCAAAGTGATGAATGCTAGTTAGTTATAAAAGGAATGTTCATTATTTTAATGTGATTCCCACCTGAAGACCCATCAGCCTTCACACCAGCTAACCACAGGTCTAGCACTTCCTCAAAGAAGCCTAAAAGCTCCCTTGAAAGCCTAATAAACTTTCTTCTCTCCTGCACTCTTCAAAAAATTATATAAAAAAATAAAAAAAATACTGTTTTGTGTGTATTGTACTCAGGTTAAGAAGCTAGTTAATGGGGATTACACTCAGATTAACAAGCATGTGACAGCAAGTTCCTTTCCCTTCTGAGCCTTCAAGCTAGCTCCTGCTTTCTCCATTTGTGGTTTCTTGTTGCTATCCTCTATCTTCTCTGGCCACATTTCCTAGTTTATTTTCATTATGCCCCTTATCTTTTCTCTATTTTACTTGTTATATGTTTCCTCAATAAGCAAGCCTTTCTCCCCAGTTCTAACTGTCTCCCTCTGGTTTTCTCTAAGTGCTTGCCAAGATCCAAACATCAAGCAGCAGCTTCCCTTGTTCCCTTTGGGTTCTTCACACTTAGCATTAAGCCCAGCATTATTGTCTCTTTGCCACACACTCCACCTCATAATCTGGTACAAATATCCCAACATGTTCAACACATGCTGGTGTAAACTGTTCCCAAGTTGGAGAGCTGGTCTGTTCTCTTGGGCTTTCTTATAACTGTACTTCATAAACTCCATGATTTCAAAATATTTTCTACATTTTTGTGCTTATGCCCTATGGTTTACTCATACAACTTAAGTTTTGGTGATCCAATGTATCTTAGAACTCACATTTTAATACTATGGGAAACTAAAGAATTAACAATTAGGAGTAGAGAAGTGAACCTCCTGCTTCAGTAAGAAACTTTGGCTCACAAGAGTCCAACTGTGGATCTGTATGACAGGAACTGATGGCTAAGAAGGATGTAAGTAATGAGAGGATAAGACAAAATTTTATTAGTTTAGGAAATACTATCCTATTTGAAATTTAATTGATTGATTCATTCATCATGTGATCACTCAACCAATATGTGTCAGTATTAAGTAATTGCTGTGCACTGGGTACTTGACTAACTATAGAATAAGATACAAGAATGTATTACGATAGTAACAGGGATAATAAATTCAGAGTTCCAAGCTTTACAAGAGAACTCCTACGCAATGAATATTCTGCATGCTATTTTTATGAAAGAAAGTTTAGGGTTTGGGCTTTAAGCAACAACAAAAACAAAAAGCATTCCTACTTAAACAGATTTTAAAAATGTAACTGAAGGGATAAAAACAAACACCCTATATTACCCAGTAAATATGTCAACAGTCTTAGCACCATTACTAGAAAGAAATGTAACAAAGCTGGTGTCAACAGCACTTTGGGCCAAGTTAGAAAAGAAATGGTTTTGGTTTTGACTCTCCTCAAGTACCTATCTCCTGAGATGCCGGTTGGGCTTTAAGAATAGCTTGCAACACTGGATCCTCCCATGGGCCACCATCTCTAATGATTCGAGTCACCAGTTCCAGATTCACATTTCCATATCTGCGGAGGTGATTCTGGCATTCCTACGAGAGAAAAGTCATTTTGGCTTTGTGAATTTAAAGGAGTTAAAAACTACTTGATTATCATTGTCCATAAAGTGGCTGATGGCCACATGACAGCTACTAAATTATAAGAGAAAATGGTACCATTGCAAACTAAGTAGGGTGACAAAACTCAACTAGTAACAAATAGGCTTAATGCCAAAGTTTAGAAAGATAAACATAATCAGTCCTAGAAAACTCCCGTTAAAAGAGGGATAAAATGTAATAAAAGGGGAAAACTTACAGGTGAATCACTTGTAGTGAAAGAGCCAGGTTGCAAAAAGCTGAAAATTAAATGCTGTTAAACTTACATATGGATTCAGAAAGTCCCTGTTAACAAAGGCAGGCAAGAGCCTAAGGGGAGGTGCTCAGAATGTACACTCTATGCACAGGAAACACAGGTCCCTTGCTCTGACCTGAACTAATGCCAAATCTTCCATTTACCTTTGTTTGGAAATTAGATTTGTGATTAGCAGATGAATAAACAACATGCTGAGGAAAGAAATCAAACCTGTAATAGGAGCAGTTTACATCAGGTTTTACATAAAGGTAAGTTAATAAAATGTGTAGTATTAAGTACTCTCTATGTTCTATATTTTTTTAAAGGGGTGAACAAGTGTCTCCTTAGGATGTATACATTCTTTTATTTATTTATTTTTCGTTGATGTGCATTGGTGTTTTGCTGTGGTGTCGAGTCCCCTGGAACTGCAATTACAGACAGCTGTGAGCTGCCATGTGGGTGCTGGGAATTGAACTCTCTGGAAGAGCAGTCAATGCTCTTAACCACTGAGCCATCTCTCCAGCCCCTATCTTCTATATTTTTATATATATGCACAATGCTTTTAAATATCTTTCAACATATTGTGAAATCTGTAAAGGAGATTAACTTGGTATACTTAATCTTACTGAGTTTGATGCACTGTCTTTAAATATAGATCCTTTTTTTACTTGTACTGTTCTTTCTGGATATTAAAAGTTGTTCAGGAAACTTAGACTTTTGAAAAATGTCTAAGTTTATTTACTTTTAAATTTACTTTTAAAAATTAAGCTGAGCTTGAACCTTTAAGAAAAAAAAGATGACAATCCAGCCAGCAGTCTATGAATACAGTTGAATACTATCTGCACAGCAATTAAAGCACAATTGCAACAAGTTTATTCTGTACTTAAAAACTACCTCAGGCAGATACCTTAGCATTAAATAGATATTGCTTCAGTATTTTTTAAAAGGTGTTAAAATTTATTAACAAATTCATGGTGGCAGATACTTTATTTGTATTAAACTATCATGTTTTATATTATTTAAATGTTACATTTTAAGCTAAACGTTATTAAAAGCTAAAAGTACTGTTTTCACTTTCTGGTAAGGAAGAGGGGTTCTATTTATTTTAGTAAAGAACAAGATGGGAAAAATTGAAAAACACAAGTTTCAAATGGGGTAACCCTGTTCTCTGGTTTGGGTTCAGGCTGCTGGGCTCAATCCGTCCTCCCACCTCAGGTTTCCAGGTAGTTGGAACTAGAGGAGGGCACTATAGAACTCAAAGATTTTAAGTTTTGGTTTGTTTGGTATTTTTTATAACAAAAAAATGTATATCATCAAGTAGGTCAAAAGATAATTAAGTTCAGACATTAGGAAATAAATGTTATTTAAGGGTGTTCCCAAATTAATACAAGTAAAAAAGAAAATACTAGAGTCAGCAAATTAGTGAACCTCACTGTGCTCTATCAATTCATCTGTCTACTAAAAAAAAGAAAAACTATTTCATAAGATTGTTGTGAGGCTTAAATAATACTATACAGTATTGAAGGGTTCTTGGGATATTATCTCACACACAGTAAGACAGTAAGCACTCACTATAGCTTTCATTTCTTACAGCATTTTTTCATTTTGAAAAGTGTGTGTACATGTGTAAAATATATTTTAGGATACTTACTTGCCTGAGCATTAAAAATAATGCATTTTCTCATCAGCATGTTAGAACATTTATTATTAAGAGCTATGTCAGGGGAGGTGGAGTTTGTGTAATGGCAGATGAATGAATTACCAGCCATAATGTCAACTACGCTGAGGTATTTAGAACTGGACTGAGGTCTGTTAGAGTATATGTCAGTTTCCTAAGAAATAAGTGAAGTTTTAGTTTAAACCCTATATATATAAAAAAAAAGTTCCAAAGCCCTCTATTTAGACCACTGAAAGTTCTTCAGAAAAAGCTGTAACAATCTTTATATATCTTACAGCTATCACCCCCAAGAAAATTTAGGTAGCTGTAGTTCTGTGGGGTGTGTGTGTGTGTGTGTGTGTGTGTGTGTGTGTGTGTGTGTG
>LOJH01014503.1:1859-13177 GCA_001685095.1 Ellobius talpinus
CTCTCTCTCTCTCTCTCTCTCTCTCTCTCTCTCCCTCTCTCTCTCTCTCTCTCTAAGCTCCACACCTTGGAGGCATTGCAGCGCTCTGGTAATTGCTTTTGGAAACTCGGTCACCAGTGGTAATTGGTAGAACCTGTCTTGGGCACTGTTGTGCAAGGAAGCAACACTGGGTCTGTCTTTCTCTGGATGAAGAGGGCAGCGTAGCTGTGCGGGAGGCAGCAGGCTGCGCTGTGCCCCCTAGGAGTCAGAGAGCCAGCCAGAGCTCTCTTCTGTCTGTGATGTCTACCAAGAACTGAAAAGCCAGCCTGGGAGAGAGGGATGGGAGGAGGGGGGGAATGGGGAAGAGGGAGATGGGAGAAAGGGAAATGGGGGAGCAAGGGCTAGTAAGAGCTCAAATAAAGGACAGTACCTCAGAGAGCCAGCTTGAGCCTGGGGAGGGGGTTGTTTTCTCTGCCTTGGGGCCAGCAACACACTGTTCTAGCCCAAGTCAACACTCCATGACCCTTTTGGGTTCCAGTAATGTGACTCTCTGGCAAGAAATGGTAAGGGGTGGGGTAAGATAGTGAACCAAGAGTGCTCCCTCCCCAGCTCCCTCCCGAGGGAGTAACCTGAGCTGAGATCCCACTTCCTTGAGGACTGTAAGAAATCTGGGGAGTAACCTAGGCTCTCTCTCAGGAGTAGCCTAGACTAAGGTCCCACTCGCCTTCCGGTCTATAAGAACACAGTAAGAAGCCAGGACCACTCGGACCTCCCCATAGTGCCCAATAGTGAGAGGTTTGAGGGAGGGCCCAAAGCAGAGCCGGGGTCTGCTCACTGGTGGAGGGCCTCTCAGGTGAAGGAGGAGCAGACAACTAGCAGTTCTGACCCATGGGCTGAGATAGACGAGGCAGAGAGTGGAACTGAATGGCCTGACCAAGCAGANGGGGGGGGTGCTCTGAGACCCATGCTTGTGAGCCACAGGATAAGCCTAAACCTTGGGGAACAAGAGCTCCTCAGGAGCATCAGGAGCAGAGTGCCCCCACACAGACACACAGAAATCCTGGCACATGTGCGCACACTCCAGCAAAGCAAGAAGCACTACCCTCCCTGAGGGTCCAATCAGAGGATGACAAGCCACTGACCAGCCGCCATCAGCCTCTCCCAGGGACTCCTGCCAGGCAGAGGGACCTGCAACCTGCAACTGATGGGACACTATGGCTGACGCTGGACGTCTTCCTGTCACTCATGCCAGGGGATGCTCTCTACACCTTGTGATTGATGGACTTTAATTTCCCTGGCCCCTCAGTTGTGCCTCTGCTTTGCTCCGGCCTGTCAGGGCGTATGTCTCCTGGCCTCCTGCGCCCTTCTCCTTTCCCTGTTGTTTAATTTGAAGCATCCGTCTGGAGCATCCCAGGGTGGGGACGGTGGCAGGACTGAATGCATTAACTGCTGACAGCTCTATTGATTTTCTCTCCCACGCTGCATAATGCAAGATATATACACACTGATAGGCTGGCCCCTACCCTGCTCTCTGAAGGGATGGTGCCCTTTCTCTTTCCTCTCCAACGTCCCCCCACCCTGGCACATGTTGATATATAGGAGTGGGGTGCCTGTCCCTTGTGCTCAAGATGAATTCTCCTCGGCCCCAATATTACTTTCCTTGCTGCTGGGAGACCAGTCCAATCTGTCCTTTTTACAGGAAGAGATTGGATGCTGGGGATGCAGTTTTAAGGGGGAAAGAAGCCTGGGCAGCGAGGCAGGGGAATTGAGGAAGCTTCATCTGTCAATGCCGACTCTGCACCCCCAGTGGAGGAGACTCCTGGGGCTTCCCAGGGTCCCTGCTGCCTCACCAAGGCCGGGCAAAGGAAGGGGCTCACTCTGTAGCCTACCCTTTCCAGCACTTGTCTAGGACTCACTCACCTTGCAAACAGCCACAGCGCCACCTGCTGCCCTGAAGAGGCCCGTGTCCCTTGGGTCTCCAGACCTCTCAAAAGCAAGGATATCGCAATATAACACTTAACCCACAAGTGGCTGGAATGGCCTGGCACAGGGCAGGTATTTACAGCCCTCCTTGAAAGAACCCACGGGCACAGATTCCTGGAGACTAATTAGCCAAACTCTAGTGGAAACTCAGACTGCCTGTCTCCAGGAGCAGAGTGTCCTCTTCCCGCCTGGATTAAAGTCACTTTGATCGCTCCTTTGCTCTTGTACTCAGGCATGGCGGCTGCTGCACTCTGGAAGGAAGGAGCTGTGTGGATTCTCAGGACAAAGTGACCCTCCCAGGTCTAAAAATCCCCAGCCTGGATGAATCATCCACAAAGGGTGCTTCTGGCCCATATGGTATGAAGCAATTCTCCCATGTGACCCCTGGTTCATCTTGGCCTTCACTGCTAGTCTCTGGGTTTCCTGAGGTGGGAACACAGGCTAAATACACAGCAAGGAGGTGACTGACACAGGACCTGACTTGGCTTGGGAAAATGTTCCCTCTCAGGTGCCTTCACAGTGAATTTGGGGCATGTTTTTGCCTCCTCCCATCTACCTGTCCCATACAGGCACAGACTTCCACAGGGAAGTTATTCTAGTCATGCACTGGGCTAAGAGCAACTCTGACGCAGGCCCAGGGCAGAGGCCAAACTCAGTGCAGCAACCTTCTGATCTCCTGGAGGAAGTCTTTGGCCTCCTAGGCTATATGTAAATATAGAAGCTGGGCAACGGTGGCACACACCATTAATCCCAGCACTCCGGAGGCAGAGCCAGGCAGGTCTCTGTGAGTTCGAGGCCAGCCTCACCTACAAAGGGAGTTCCAGGACAGCCAGGACTATTTCACAGAGAAACCCTGTCTCAAAACAAAACAAAATAACAAAAGAAAAAGAAGTAAATACAAGAAAGGGCAGCAGAGTGCAAAGACCTGGTTCTGAAGTCAGGCATGGTGGTTATCCCAGCACCTAAGATGCTGAGGCAGGAGGATTGCTGAGAGTCTGAAAACAGCTTGAAATATATAGCAAGTGCCAGGTTGAGTCAGGGCTACTTAACCAGACCCTGACTCAAATACAAAACAAAACAATAATAGTGATCTGGGCTCAGAAATAAACAACCTGGTCAAGGGACTGGGATGTCACCAATCATTAGCAGGGGGTCTGCCGAGCATGTGCAAGGCTCTGGGTTCCAGTCCTAGTAGCAAAATGCGGGGGTGGGGAGGATGATTAAGAATGGAGTCTTCTTGAAAATAAAAAATATTCCCTTGGCTTTGTCCCGCTAGCCCTGGAGACTTCCAACCAGACCTGATTTGGCCCTGCAGGAACATCTGGCAGTGTGCATGGGCATTCTTATTCGTCAGGATTGTGGAGATCCAACATCAGCTGGGCAGACATGGGATGCTGCTAAAATCCCCCAGTGTTCCAGACAGCCTCACCCTCAGCCCCAGAGACAAGGATCTGGTCAGGAAAATGATTATCGGTCATGCTGAATTCCAGGATGAAGCCGTGGCTCAGTTGGTAAAGTGCTTGCCTAGCATGTGTGAAGCCCTGGGTTTGACCCCCAGTACTGCATAAACTTGGTGTGGTGTTGTCTGTCTGTAATCCCAGTACTCAGGAGGTGGGCCAGGGGATGAGAATTTCGAGGTTACCCTCTGCCACATAGTAAGTCTGAGGACAGCCTGGAATATGTGTGTGTGTGTGTGTGTGTGTGTGTGTGTGTGTGTGTGTGTATACAGTATTGAGTTCAGAAGGTATCACTACGTCTGACTAGCCATTTTTTTTGGCACTTGGCTCAACAGCTGATGTGTGCCTGCTTCCCATGGCCCCTGTGAGACTCTTGAAGACTCTGTGAGGGATGGGAAGGGGTGTACGCAGCACCCCATTTAGGCTTCCCATTGTAGATCCCTAAAAGCATAGCCCCTATCTCCTCCCCCATCCTCCTCTCCCCTTCTGATCCTCATCCGCTCTTCCAGGTAGCTGCCAAACTCATGGAGAACCTCAAGCTCTCCCCACCCTGAGCGTCCCGGAGGTTTACGGACAGCTCCCACAGGACAGGCTTAAAGGCCAGCTATGCTGGCAGCAATGGCACGGGCCTCCTGGGGATTTCCTGGAGATTAAGTGTTTCTGGAGGGAATGAAGCAAGCACTCCTCGGGGTGTGAAATGCTGCACCAATTGCATCCACAATTCATAAGCCTGAGAATTGGGTTTTGAGCCAGAGGGCAGATTCCTTGCCAGTCAGTCTCCAGTTGCAGCCTCAGCACCTCCATGTGATGACGATGTGTTGGTGGCACACTGCACCAACAGCCCAGACAGCCAGGGAGGGAGACAGGATGCCTGGGGACCTTGCCACTCCCCACCACACACACAGCCTTAGCAATCAGAAGACAGAACTCGTGAGATTTCTCTAGCACAAGTGGGAATTAGGAGAATCAATTCCGCTTTGACCACACATTCCCAGAGAACCCCAGGTTCTCCTGACTGCAGGCTAACCGTTCCCTCTGTCCTTCCCACCGGGAGCCCTTCCATCAAGTACTTTGTCCCAGCCAGATGCCAGGCAGTCTTCTCGGCTCCTTCAGATCACACTATAAAAGACACTACCTCTCTGCCCACCTGAGTGGGGTGCCAGGTCTCTGCCCCACTCTGGTGCCTATGAACACTGGCGAGAAAATCCAAATGGATGGGCATTCAGGGGTCCCATGACAGGGGTTGGGGGGAGGCTCTCGGTCCCTGCTTTGCCCTACAGCAGGCCCTTCGAGGGCCAGATCCAAGCCCAGCAGGCAGATGAAGGAAAGAAGGGTGTAAGACCAGAAAATAGTCCCCAGATCTGACTCACGCCCAGCTTCAGCCCCCAACAGCCCTGCCTGAAAGCCAGTGTTTCTGGCCCTTCTACCAGTGTTTCTGGTTCTCCAGGGTGCCTTAGCTTCCAGCCTGGGACTGTTGTCCACCCTCCAGGCTTCACAGAGTGGCCCTGACAAGCAAAGTGGACCCCACTCTGGGCAGCTCTCAAGTCTGAGCCCTCCTCTCCTGCAGGATTCCCCATTATCGGCTCCCATCACACCCATGTTTGAAAAGCACAGGGAGCTACAGGCACAGGTCTTGCATGAGGGAGTGGCTCCAGCCCCTTCCCTTCTGAGTCCCATGTCACATCCTGACACCTGAGGCTCTGTCATGGAACCTGAGAAGTCCCCCCTCTGGGCACCAGTTCTGCCCTTCAGTAGCGGTGGTGTATTTTGTTATTTGTTCCCCCTGGAGAAGATCTCTCGGTCCTTGAACAAATTTGTCTTCCTGTTTGTTACTATGCATCTACGCTCTCTTAAATCACACAACTCAAGTGGGCCAGCATCTGTCTCTCCAGGACAGCTGCCAGTGGGAAGCGCAGCCCCTTCTCCTCCCCACATTGTCGCCATAGGATTGGTCCAGCAGGAAGGAACAGAGGTACCAGTTAGTCACTTAAAACATATTGTGTGTCCCTACTGTGTGCTAGGCACTGCTTGGAGTGCCTGAATTTCTACTTTTACCTGTCCCTTCCTGCCTACTTCTTATGCCCTCATCCTTCCCTCTTTCTGTCCCTTCCTATAGTGAGTGCTTTCAAATGTTACATCCCGCTTGAGAATCCACCAAAGTCAGCATTAAGCACTTACTGTATACATGAGTATCACATTCAAGAGCTGCCTAAAGAAAGTTCTACCCTGTTCTTGCCCTCCAAAACTCTGCATAAATACAAGAGCTTAGCTCTGCCAGTTGGTAGAGCACTGGCCCAGCACGCAGAAGTCCGGAATTCAATCATTTGCACCAGCCGTAATGGCTTGCACCTGTACTGCCAGCACTGAGGAAGCAATGGCAGGAAGCTCAGAAACTCAAGGAGGTCATCCTCTGCTACACAGGGAGCCCAGCCTAGGATACAAGATATCCTGTCTTCCCTCCCCCAAAAAAAGGCTAGGTGGTGGTGGTAACACATGCCTTTAATCCCAGCACTCAGAAGGCAGACTCAGGAGATCTCTGTGAGCTCAAGGTCAGCACGGTCTACAGAGTGAGTTCCAGGAGAGCTAGTGCAAAATAGAGAGAGAGCCTGTCTTGAAAAACAGTTTACCCACACCACTGCCACAAGGCTTATACAGAAGTGGCAATGTGTGACATCAGAGCTAAAGGTCTGCCCCAAGTAGAGATGGGACAGGCTATGAAGGGACATGGTATCATCTATAGGGACGGCAAAGAAATGCCTGCATACCAGAAACAACCAGCAAGTTAAGAGGCCCTGGGTTTGACTGAGAAGACAGTTTCTTGAGGAGCAGGGAGACAGAAAAGACCATAAAGGCATCTGCCCAGGAGAAAGGCTGGCGGCAAAGCTGGGCACAGAATTGTGGGATGCTTGGATCAGGACAGAGCAGACATGATTCTCAGATTATATCTGGCCCTCGGGCATCTCACCCAAAACCCACCAGCTTCCCAAACAGACAGGTTTTCAGTTTCGAAACACAGCTCTGTTCTTGAAAAAGACTCTTGTGCAATTATAGTTTTTCTGCCCTGTATCACCGGGAGGCAGGAACTCCATCAGGATTCCTTCATCCAAAGGGAGAAAGGGAGGGAGAGAGGGAGGAGAGAGAGAGAGGTGCTGAGTCCCAAATAAAACTGGCCATGCGCGCTTCCTCCTCTGAGGGGGCCGCTCCACAGTAATAAGTACAAGGCAATTACATTCTGTTGTGAGATTATTAAATTGGGGGGATACAAACATAATAAAACGGAGACATTTGTACAGAGTTGGAAATAAAATAAAAGTGGATAAAAATAAAATCAATAGCCAAAGTTTCCCAAAGCCTACCCTCTAAGCTATTGTTATAAGAATCAGGGCTGTCTGCTAAGGAAGTTAGTGCCTGGAGAAGGGAGCGGAGAGAAACCCAGGGGGGCTAAGAGAATGCAGCCTTCCCAGAGCTGCCACTTCCTTACATATCTCAAGACGTGATGGGTGGTGGGAGCTGGGCTGAAGAATCTGGCCAGTGCAAGCGCAATATTTGGCTTGGGCAAGGGTCTCAAAATGCAATAAGGGAGCTACTTCCGGTTACCCCGGTGACTGCAGAAGTTCTGCCCTGCATGTTCAAGTGAAAGACACAAGCGAAAGTCTCTTCAGAATGTCTTAATCTCTGCCAGCCCTGTTACCATCAAGATGTGTGTGACCCGACCCCGTCTCAAAAACAAAAACAAACAAAAAGTCAATCACTAGCCCTGAGGGCACTGGCTGCGCTTCCAGAACACCTGCGTTCGATTCCCAGCCCCTAAGGAGCAGTTCACAGTTGTTTCTAACTCCAGTTCCAGGGATCCGATGATGCCCTCTTCTGGCCTCCACGGACACTGCATGCATGTGATGCACAGATAGATGTGCAATCGAAACAGACATAAAATAAAATGTTAAAAAAAAAAACGAGTTCCAGGACAGCCAGAGCTACACATAGAGCTACACATACACATTTTCGAGACAGGGTTCCTCCGAGAGAGGGTTTCTCTGTAGCTTTGGAGCCTGTCCTGGAACTCGCTCTGTAGACCAGGCTGGCCTCGAATTTACAGAGATCCGCTTGTCTCTGCCTCCCGACTGCTGGGATTAAAGCCATGCGCCACCACCGCTCGCCCCCCCCAAAAAAAATTGAAATGTGGGTGACCTGCAGAGGGAATAAGGGTTGGGGGCGGTGGCGGCGAGAGGATGAGGAGGGAGGTGAGGGGTGGAGCAGGCAGCCGGGCTGTCCATTACTTTAAGAAACTGAACTACTAATCTGAACCAGAAGAGGGCAGGGCTGCTGAAATGGAAAGTATGAACTCATAAATGGTTCTTGGCCCTTTACAGACACTGTACTCAATTTCCTCTATTGGGCGGGCTTAACCGCCCGGAAGCGGAAGTCTCGTTCTTTTTCCGTTCCCTTCGGTTCTTGCCGCTGTGAGTCTTTGGCGTAGTCGGGGAAGGGGGTTAAATCCGAGGTAATCCGCAGCCGGGTAAGGTTTGGGGAGCTCGGGTCCGCGGGGAGCGCGCGAGGGAGGAGGAGGGAGTGCGGCGGAGCGGGGTGGGGAGGCAGGCTCGCAGCCGGTTAACGCGGAGGACTGCTCCCCATAGGTACGGTCTCCAGCGCCGAGCGCCCGTCGCCATGGTGAGTCCGGGACCAGGGACCCGGGCGGGCTTGACGCTGGTATCCCCCGAGCTCACTCTCTGTTTCTCCTGTGTTGCAGCCTCGGAAAATTGAGGAAATCAAGGACTTCCTGCTCACGGCCCGGCGGAAGGATGCCAAATGTGAGTGGGTTTCCAGAAGGCTCGGGATGGGGGGGATCGGGCGTCTCTAGAAAGGAGATTCTGCCTGGAAAGCGTGGGGACCCTTAAGGTCGGCACCACCTATTCTGCACACGTGATCTCAGCGCGCTCTCTCTTTAAGTACCTTGCCGGCCCTCACAAGGTAGAGGCAGGAGGATATCTGTTAGTTAGAGGCCAGCCAGGGCTACCTAGTGAGGCCTTGTCCCAAAACAGAAGCGTCATCCACGTGTAACAGCCCCCCAGTTTTCAAATAAAGGGAAAAGGTAATGAATCGGAAGCTTGAGCCAGTGTAAAGTGGCCCGTGCCAGTACAGTCTCAGGAGGCAGAGGTCAGAGGATTGAGCATCCACGACCGTGCTTGGCCTACGTGGAGGGATCCAAAGTCGGGAATGGGGGCGTAGTGGACGGCTAGTCCTGCGTGCAGGCAGCCAGACCGCGTACGCAGGCGCTTGGGAGGCAGAGATAAAAGGACGGGAAAATTCAAGGTCCTCCAAGGCTACATTGTCTCAAAAACGGGTAACTGAAGCAAGCAGTTTGTCTGCTCCTGCTGGTTTTGTATTGTTCTTTTATACACAAGGAGGGGATTGCCCCCATTTAAAGGATGTTTGGGAGGATGTGTCTAATAAAAGATCCTGGATGGCATTATCTCGCACAACAGGAAGAAAGTATTTTTCTGCTGTGTGTGATAACCCCGTGTGGCTTCCTTTTCCTCTCAGATGCATCTTTAAAAGATCCAGATCATGAATGGAAGCAGAACAGTTGGGCTGTCCTGTTAGGTTGGACAGGAAGAGCCTTAGAATGGGCTGTAGGGATCTTAGGTGTTCCCTCTTATTCCAAACAGTCTGTTGCCTTTGATCTGGTGCTGTGTGGGCTGGTGACCACCAGTCCTTCCCACTGGTGGGAAGGATGTCTCCCGCTGGGAATCAGCCCGTGTTTGCTTGTGTTTTCCATCTGGACACTACCTTCTGTGTCCTAGCTCTTTCGTAGGTGGTGATGTTTTCCTTCCATGAGCACAGGACCAGGTTTGAGGTTGTGCCTCTGGGCTGTTGCCATCTCGGCAGTCGCATCAAGTTCCTGCACGTGCTAAGAAATTAAGTGTACTTGTTTAGAGGTGTGTTTTTGAACCTGATTTCTGGTGGGTTTTGTTTTTAGAAACAGGCTGTATGGGCCCTGAGTGCTCACTTTGTGGCCCAGGCTGACCTCAGGAGATCTAGATTTCTCCGCCTCCCAAGTGTGAGGATTTGTTATGCTCGTTTTGCATTTCTCTATTGCGTATGTATGCACTGGTGTAGACAACTTGCAGGAGTTTGGTTCCCCTACTGGGTGGGTCTCAGGAACTAAGCTCAAGCACCAGGATTTGGCAGCAGGTACCTTTATCCACTCAACTGTCTCACTGCCGTCTCTTCTTTGAGCTTGAACTGCCTCTGTCTCCCAAGTGTTGGTATTACAGATCAGCATTCCCACTGTGGGGTTACCACACTGAGTTCATGGACGTGGGGCTGCTTGCACATTTTCAGCCTGGTTCTGCATTTATTTCTTTTGGGTATTAACCCAGAAGTAGAATTGCTGTATCATGCATGGTATGGCTGGGGGCCAGAGGGTATACAAGCATCTACTTAGCACTCCTGAGGCCCTGGGTTCATTTCCCAGCACTGGGTAAATGACATGGTCAAGCACCCCTGTAACCTCAGCACTTTTGGTGGAGGCAGAAGGATCAGGAACTTTCAAGGTTCTCTTCAGCCACGCAGTGAATTCAGAACCTGCCCAGCTACATGAGACCCTGTCTGAAGATCTCGGTCACATCCACAAATGCTGTTTGACTTAAATTTCAGGGCTGCAGTAGCTGCCAGAGGCAGTGCAGCATAGAATGTTGTGGTCCTGGTGTCTGGACCTGGTATAAAATTCAGTGTAGCTAGTGCCTTGAGCAGGCTCTGAGCCCCAGTGCTTCCCGTAGTGCCCTGTCCCCGAAGCAGTTGCTGACAGGTGGAGTTGAGAATGCACACTAATCCTGTGCCGCTAGTCTTTGAAGCATGAGGCACATCATGGCTTTTATAGCTGGGAGTTGTAGGTAGTATCTGAAAGGTTTGCAAGGAACTTGGAGCCAGGGATTTGACAAGTACCCAGAGTGGCCTGCTCTAGGAAGTAGATGCATGTTGTGTGTTTGGAAATGTCTCCACTTTGGAACACAGACAGTATGGTTTGGATTTGAGGTGCACCTGGAATTTGTCTGAGCTGGAGTCACAAGATTATTGTGCAGTACAGGACCAGGAAATGGGACTGGAGAGATGGATTAAGAGTTAAGAGCCCCGACCAGGTGGTGGTGCATGCTTTTAATCCCAATAGAGGCAGGAGATCTCTGAATTCCAGGACAGTCAGAGCTGTTACACAAAGGGGGGGAGTTAATGGCCCTTAATGTTCTTTCAGTTTTGCTCCCAGCATCCTTGGACTCCAGGCACCTGCATTCGCATGCCTATGCCTTACACAGACAGATACACATTTACACATAATTATAAAGTTAATAAGGGTTGCACACTGAAATAGAGTACCCTAAAGGGGGCTCTATGTGTCCACAGTATTCTTGTGTGCAGAGCGCTTGGTTTCCAGAAGTGGAGTGCTAGAAGGGTGTTAATCCCAGCAGATGACCCCTTTGCCTCCTTGACAGACTATCCCTTTAAATGGTTGTCGTAGGTCATTTTAGAGTGTTCTGGGATGCTGGTGTTTAGGGTGCCAAGTGTGGATTTTGTGTGCATGCGCAAATGAATTGACTAAGCCCCAAGGCCCATTAAGTATATATAGAGGGAAATGTAGCTTTCCAGTGTGGTCGGCGTTTGAAGGCAGGGGGAAAGAACAAGGAGGAGGGAGCTTGTTCGGCTATCTGACCAGTTGTGGCCATTAGTTCTGTACCACTGGCAGGAATGTAAGGTACATGACCTGTGTGGTTCTCTACCGGTTCTTTTTTTTTAAGATTTATTTATTATGTATGCCTACACAGCAGAGGAGGGCACTACATCTCATTACAGATGGTAAAAGCCGCCATGGTTTGTGGTTGGGAATTGAACTCAGGACCTCTGGAA